>JAVJIF010017861.1:0-68129 GCA_038442645.1 Agave tequilana
AAATTGTCTGTTCTTCAGATACCACAAGCTAATACAATAGTGTCATTAAGATATTTGATAATGCATTTTACCCTACTCAAATGAGATTATTTAGGGCACGATTAGAATCTAGCATAAACACTAAACTAATGTCCAGTCTACTCACCGTCAAATATAACTAACTATTAAGCATACTGTAATATAATTTAATGTCAACACTTTTACCTTGTTCGTTCTTATCAAGCTTGATTGTTGTAGTCATTGGAGTCTTGCTAATCTCCGTGTTTTCTAACCCAAATTTTTTGATTAACTCTTTGGTATATTTGGCTTGGTTTACAAAGATTTCATCACTACTTTGCTTGATTTAGAACCCAAGAAAGTAGTTGAGCTCACCCATCAGACTCATTTCAAATTCTTCCTTCACACATAACTCAAACTCTTTATATAGATTTTCATTAGTAGAACCAAAAATAATATCATCAATATAAAACATAAATTTACATAATTAAAATATCATTATCAACATGCTTGGTAAACAATGTAGTATCTACTTTACCTTTAACAAAATCTTTATTTAAAAAATCTATTAAGCCTTTCATATCAAACTCTTGGAGCTTGTTTCAAACCATATAAAACCTTTTCTATCATAAATATATGATTGGAATGCGTAGGATCAACAAGCCCCAGGGGTTGTTCAACATATACCTCCTCATCAATGCAACCATTACGGAAAAATTTTAACATCCATTTGATACAACTTGAAATCTTTAAATGAGATACAATCGTGGGTTATATGTATGACTTCAGGTCGTGCCACCGGTACAAAGGTTTCCTCAAAATTGATTTCTCAATTTGATTGTAACTTTGGGCACTACTCTAGCCTTCTTTCTAACCATATTACCCCACTCAGTCAACTTGTTTCTAAAGACTCATTTAGTAATAATGGTTGTCTATCAAGGGGTCTAGGAACAAGTTTTCAAACTTAGTTACACTCAAATTATTTGAGCTCATATTGCATGGCAAGTAACTAATATGAGTCACCCTCGGCCTTGAGGATATTCTTGGGTTTAATGTGTGAAATGAAAGCATAATGTCCACAAATATCATAAAATTTGGATCTAATAGTTACTCCTTTGATACATCACATATGATGAGATTTTTAAGATGACTTGTACCGTATCTCCAATCCTTCGGAAGTAGTTGAGTTGGTTGGATTTCTTCTTGCACTTCTTGAACTTCACTAATTGGATCTTCTCTTGGTTTTTATTCTTAATCAGGTGAGTCCTTCGTTGACATATTCTCCATATATTCTCCTAAAGAATCAATTTGACAATCTACAATATTTTTCACAAGAGGGTTAAATTCCTCAAACTTAAAATGCATAGATTTCTCAATAGTCAAAGTTGATCTATTGAAAACTTTATAAGCTTTACTAGTGTTGGAATAACATACAAAAATTCCTTCATAAGATTTAGCATCAAATTTTTCTAAATAATTTTTGGTATTAAAACAAAACATTTACACTCAAAAACTTTAAAATTTGAAACATTTGATTTTCTCAAATGATAAATCTCAAACGGATTTGTTCAAATTTTTGTGAAAATGAACTCTATTTATATTGTAATCTGATGTTTTACGGCCTCGGCTCATAAATATTGAGAGATTCCTGATTGAGTTGGAACCTACACACAAAAATATAGAATTTTAGAACTTAAGAATAGGTAGTGCAAGTACATAATACTACCACAATAGCAAGTGACTATGCGGGTCGTAATCCATAAGGAGGGACTAGTGATGGAAGTTCTCTTAGGTTACATTCTATGGTTAAAGATCTTCTTTAGTTCTTTAAAAGAAAAGAAAAATAGGCTAAAGTTAAGTTAGGAAGAAAGTGGTAGATTGAGAAGATGGAAAAAATAGAAAATGGATTAATACAAAGAAATTAAAAAAAGTGATAAAAGAGTTGGGAGATCGTGGGGTTGGTGATCTAAACTAAAAATTACTTACCTCTTCAGTGCTCATATACCTTGGATCCATAGCTACGACGTACCTAGTCTTTGAAGGCGAATAAGCATGGTGTGTAGGATCTTCTCTATTCTCGATCTATACTAAGAATAAAAGGGCAAGCTAAACTAATAAAAGAATGGTTGTTCATCACCATAGGCCATCAAGGGAACTTGCAACGGTGAAACAGTCTCGAGGCTATTGTATTCACTTGGATTGCAACACATCAGAGGAGAGTAAATGAAAAACAAGAGAAAGAAGAAAAAAAAACTTCAATTCAAATCAAATAACAATGGAAGAAAAGACTTACTTACACCGGTGTCACCCACAGTACATGCTTGCTCTCATTCCTCCATGAAACTCGTCTCTCCTCTTAGTTACATAAAGAAAAAAAAAATTACATAAAAGAAAAAATAAAAAACCTATATTAAAAAGAATGAAAAACTGGCCTAACATCTATTTCTGCTTGGTCGCTCCCTGTAGTCTTCGAAAACCCAGTATTTATAACCAAAAACCCAATAGAGGAGAGCGTACGAAGATAGGGGGAGCAAACGCTCCCCTAATGGCTTCAACAAAGTCGCAAAAATGCAGCTTTTGTCGCGTTTTCGTGGCAAACGTGTTGCCACATGGCCATACCTGGGGGGTGGCGCTTCCTAGTTTTATGATATGATGTTATCTCCTTCTGGATTTGCAGTTTTGGGTCCTGAATTGATGAAACTGCCTTTGATCTTTGGCTTTAACCGATCAATTTGTAGAGTTTTGTTCTAACCAATGTTCAACCAATTTTATCCTCTCTGATTCACCTTGATCTGCCCTGATTTTCTAATTTTGAATTAATTTTGAATTAAATCAGACTTTTGATGGGCTTTTGGGCTCGTTTCTCTTTCCTTCCCTTTGGCAATGGGCCTGCATATAAATTAGACAATAATTAGGATTAAAAGCAAAGTTTATTATATAATAAGCATGAGAATGTGACAATGAATGTGCAATATCAGCACCAATCACACTCACATACCTATCTTTGCTCGTCCTCGAGCAAAACAACAAAAGTAAATCAAAAATTATTAGACCACTTTCGCAGGTTGCGCGATTGCACTGAGTATGTGCAACAAGCCGTTAAACCTCTAGGTTTCTCCTAGAGGATGAGTTTTGTCTCGTGAGGATTTTCAGTAGATTACACCCACAAAATCTATAAAGAAAGAGAAAAATGTTAGTATTTTGAAAACACATTTTGAAAGAGAAAAATATTTGAAATATTATGGTAAGAACTAAGTAATCTATAAGTTATAGAAAAACTGAAAATTTCATTCCTAAACTTAGTCTCTGTTCAAAAATTTATATCAATCAAAGTAAGGAGTCAAATTGTACTTCTCATCTAGTTTATTACTTTACCTTAAGTCATATGCACCTTCGTGACTGTGAAATTTTGACTAAGGATTCTTTAACTCTAACTCTTATGCCTTATTTATTTATTATTAATTTTTTATTTTTGGTGGTATTATTCCTTAGTTCTATTAGGCTTTCTAATCTACACATGAATGAGCCTTTAATCTATGACTCTCAAACCAAACGGTCTTAGGGCACCGGGTGAGAAAATACCCCAAGAAACTCGAGCAAACAAGGCTACAAAACTAAGGATTTTATTATATGTACCGCTTTTAGGCGTGAATATTTATGCTTTATGAGGCACAAATACCCAGCTTAATCAGAAGATTTATATATATATTTTTTCTTTTTCTTTTTCTTTTTTTATAAGGCATAAGAATCTTTGTTTTTGAACCCTAAGTGTGTAAGTGTATAAAGCATGCATATATCATCAAGGTAAAAATCAAGACTAAATTAATTTTCCAAATCTTTTTTCTAACCTTAGAAATCAAAAAATCTTATTTTGATCAAGTATAAGAAATTCTAATTATGATTCTCCTATTCCTTAAAATTGACTTAATTTCTTACAAAAAAATATGTCAAAATATTATTTATTTTCAAAAAGTTTTAAAAAGTAAAGAAAATGTTAATAATAAAAAAAATTCTCTATTTTTATAATAAAAGGAAAACCTAGATTATGTTAGAACCCTCCCCCATACCTATCTCATGCATCATCCTCAATGTATGAATTAATGCATAGATGCATGAGAAAGAAGAAAGGAAAGGAAAATATTACCTTATGGTGGTGGTTCCGGTGGTGGTCTGATTGGTCCATGAAATGCGGCCAATCTAATTTGCGTGGAGTTCGAAGGAACCTACAAGAAACCTCTCTAATATAACCCACTAAAATGATGTATACATGAATGATTTTTATTAAGAATTTTACCCCATATAATTTTCAAATTTCACAAATAATTTTGGAGTCAATTTTATCAACATCCTTGTCCCAAAATGGAGTTTGAAAAGATGGAATGTTGACTTAGACCTAGGAAGTACAAGAACTAATACCGACTCAGGAAAGTGACTTAAGTCAAGTAAAAGTTCAGGAGTCGATATTGGTTCAGAAAGTGGGTCCAAATCAAGAAGTTGAAACTCAAGTCCACATTCATTTTCTAACAACGAAATGTGACTTAATATTGGTGATTCAAGTTCAAGAATGTCAGGTATAGGAATCAAAACTGACTCTAAATTATTTCTCAAGCTGGGTAACAAAACAAGAGTCAATATTGATTCAAGAATTTGAACTGGATCACAAATCTGAGAATCTAGGTCACATTTCTCATTGAGTTCAATTTCATAAAAATGAGAACTTGACAATTTGTCAATGTGACTTTCAAAAGTATGAAATTAGTCAAGCTAAACATGATAATCATAAAAGATTGGCGATTCAATTTCATGATGAATTGGCACAGGATCCACTGTTGACTCAGGAAAAAATTGAAATCAGGTGACGACACTGGAGTCATTATTAAATCAGAAAGTAGAATTGAATTCTAAGTTAAGGATCAGGATCATATTTATTCTCAAGTTCAATTTCAGGAAAGGGATAACTTGCCAAAATGCCAATGTGGTTTTCAAAATTTGGAGTCTGGACAAGTTCAAATGGGTGTGCTGAAATGGAATCTTGTTTTCCAAAACTACATGATTCTTTGGCTCTAATAGAATGATTAGCGACAGCAGGAATGGTCGAAGGGTGAGAATGGAGAGTTTTGACCATTATATCTATGTCATGATTATGAGTGATTTGAGCCTGAGTCATGGCTTCAAGCAGCTTCTCATAGTCGATTGGTTTATTGGACTTGAAAAAATGAAGTTTTGTTTTGAAATTTGTAGTGAAATTTGTGATTGTTGCTTGGAGTCACGCATACTCATTTCCAAGATTGATGGTTTTCTATTTTGAACTAGTGGAACTGAGTATGAATCTTGAAAATGTTGTGTAATTGGGGAGGCCTGAAATTTTCGTTCGGCCTCCTGCATGGCTTCTATACTCTTATCTAGCTCGAATTTTCTTCAATGGGTTGGTCTAGAAAAGGAGTATAAGAAGAAAAATTGGAGAATGAATATTGTAAAAATTGTGGACAAGGTGGATAAGGATGACAAGTTGGTTGAAAATTGGATTCGGGGGAGGTGAATCCCCATTGACTCTGTGAAGAGTTGAAATTATTTTAAAAATTATGGTCATAAGATTGGGGGCATGGGTTGTATTGATTCAGATTAGACCAATCCGGCACATTAAATTGGTTAAAGTTATTATATGTCAGGTAGGTAATATCCAAAAAAGAGGCCAAGGTGTAACATGGATTACCATTAAATTGGAAAAATTGTTGTTATAAGTCATATCACACAAGAAATGTCAAACACAAATAAAGAAAAATAAGCAAAGAAATAAAAAGAAAAAATTCTAAACTAAGTTAGGGTAGACCATAGACTTAGACGACTCTTAACTGGTTAGACTGTCCACGTGGGGTATATTGCCGAATCTGACCACAAGTTAATCGGCCAGGTAGGGGGAAAATTGGTGGGAGGTATCCGTGTGTAAAACAACAAGCCTAATTATGCCAAACCACCAGCCTTCGAGGTTTCGCCCCTCAATCCCCAACTTTAGACACCGATTTGGCAAGAGTTAAATTCAAATCAACTTCCCCCTTAGGTCAGTCTCCTATTTGAGTCTGAGATGTCCCTAGGGCCGACATTTACTCAGTTTTAGTTAGGCTTGGGTTAGTGAGTGAGGAGATTGTTTGTAGGCTAAGGGAGGATAATGACTTCCCCACCTTATCTTGTTTATAGGACAAGCCTTAAATCAATTTAGTACAATGTGTACATGAAAAGCAACACTCAAGCAATGTAAACAATTCAAAAGTGTTCTTATACTACATGCTATGCACACATACCTTGGCTCCAGCACTCTTCAATAGTAAATAGAAAATGTAACGAAATAGACACGTGCCTAAATGTAAAGTCTAAATTATTTTTAGCATTTACAATCAACCATTTACTGTTGTGTTAGAAATGTATGTACAGTGAGTTAAACAAGAAAATAAATAGTTACATATATTAAACTTTACAATTCAGCCAACCTGCAGAAAATACAGGTTAGTAGTTCACTCAGATTGCCACAAAAATGTAGCAAATCTGAGGGCTTCTGGGCTCTGCTTTCTTGAGCAGAGTCTAATGCTATTTATATGTCCACTGCAGCAAAAATTCCTTGTTGTTAAACCTGTACACCAAGAACAAAGAAGAAGGTTAACCAAAAGTGTAAACTTAAAAAGAGAATTACTTACCGTCCCTCCTCGGCAATGGTGCCAAAAATTTGATTGAGTTGGAACCTATAAACAAAAATACAAAATTTTAGAACTTAAGAATAGGTAGTGCAAGTACTCAATACTACCGCAATAGCAAGTGGCTATGCGGATCGTGATCCACAAGGAGGGACTAGCGATGGAAGCTTTTTTAGCAAGTTCTCTTAAGTTACATTCAATGGTTAAAGATCTACTTTTAGTTCTTTAAAAGAAAGGAAAATAGGTTGAAGTTAAGTTAGGAAGAAAGTGGTAAACTGACAAAGTGAAAAAAAAAATAGAAAATGGATTTATACAATGAAATTAAAAAAAAGATGATAAAAGAGTTGGGAGATTATGGAGTTGGTGATCTAAACTAAAAATTAAAAGAAAAGAAACTATAAATTACTTACCTCTTCGGTGCTCATATACCTTGGATCCGTAGCTACGACTTACCTAGTCTTTGAAGGCGATCAAGCATAGCATGTATGATCTTTCCCATTCTCGATTTATACTAAGAATAAAAGGGTAAGCTAAACTAATAAAAGAATGGTTGTTCATCACCATAGGCCATCAAGGGCACTGGCAATGGCGAAGCAGTCTCGAGGCTATCGTATTCACTTGGATTGCAACACATCAGAGGAGAGTAAATGAAAAAAGAGAAAAAAAGAAAAAGAAGCTTCGATTCAATTCAAAAAACAATGAAAGAAAAGACTTACTCACACCGGTGTCACCCTCAGTACAAGCTTGCTCTCATTCCTCCATGAAACTCGTCTCTCCTCTCAGTTACATAAAGAAAAGTAAAAATTACAAAAAATAAAAAATAAAAAACCTACACTAAAAAGAATGAAAAACTGGCCTAAAATCTATTTCTGCTTGGTCGCTCCCGTAATCTTCGAAAACCTAGTATTTATAGGCGAAAACCCAATAGAGGAGAGTGTACGAAGATAGGGGAGCAAACGCTCCCCTAACAGCTTCAACAAAGTTGCGAAAACGCAGCTTTTGCTACATTTTCGCGGTAAAAGTGTGGCCACATGACCACACCTGGGGGTGGCTGTAACGCCCCGATCCGGCGGGTACGAAAACGTTACTGCGACGTATATATGCAGGTCAGAAATACCCTCGCGTATATACGCTAAGCATCAGTACAGGCAAGAATCAGAGTACGGAAGCACGTGGTGCGTTATACATTCCAACACATGAGTACAATTACAAAGTTATCACAGGAAGTGACCCAATATTACAAGAATATTACATCACCAATATGGCGCAATTGCGAGAATACAAAGGATGGTACAAGTATGAA
Organism: Agave tequilana; assembly: GCA_038442645.1. Taxonomy (NCBI): domain Eukaryota; kingdom Viridiplantae; phylum Streptophyta; class Magnoliopsida; order Asparagales; family Asparagaceae; genus Agave; species Agave tequilana. Next base: position 7,987 of record JAVJIF010017861.1, read on the forward strand.
TAGTACAAAAGGAGGCTCAGAGTCATAACAGGAAAACTCTAGAGCCGAGCAGGGGGGCCTGGAAGGATGGGGCTCTGAACGGTCTGCTGGAGATCCACGCTACCGCTGCGCCACTCTGATAAGCAACTGAGAGAATCCACACACTCCAAACTCCAAGACCTGGACATGAGGATCCAGAGGAGTCAGAACTCCCCGGCGAGTGGTGATGCGAAAGCCAGATGGCGAGCATAGCTAAGCACACGTGTATCAATAAATCTGAATCATAAACATGCATTGAAAACCGTGTCGTGGGCACAAGCATGCAGGAGCAAGTAGATATACAGCAAATGATATCAACCAGGGAAGACTCATAGTATGATCAGAATAAAGCTGGAGACAGGTGGAATAGAATACAAATAGAAAGCAGGATATGAACAGGTATAGTATAATAATCATAAAATCGGAAATTTGAAGTAAAATCCGATACAAGCAAACATGGCAAGGCATATTACAGATTCATAGCTGGCATCTTTTATTATTATTATTACTCGTCTTACCCCGATGTCTAGATATGTGAACTAGCGTCCCAGCGCACATATATCCACATCTGAGTAAAGCAAGGTTGTTATTGGAAACCAACGGGGGTATCAACGAACAATGTTTACAGTGGGTCCCGTGCATGCCCGGGACCACGGTCCAGGATGTTCCGTTACTGGTGCTCGGAACCAGCCGCAAGGCGTACAGGAGGGTCTTATAGAATGCTCTTATCAAGATGGTACCAAGAAGGAGGGAGCCAGCACTCCCCTCGGTCGCCTGGAGGCCCACGGTCAGACCGAAAGTTTTAGTTGCACAACATACCTAGTATCACTGTAAAAACAAACATATGTTGATAGCCGCAAGTTTCCCCCGACCCGATGTAAGTTGTTCCTTTTTATGATTTATTATGTAATTGTCAATTTACGGGAATAGTAGGTGCAAGACATGATCATGAATTCAGGAGTACATGGGTACTGTAGATTCAGGTCACTGTATATATAATACAGGATAACAAGTACAAAATTCAAGTCACTGTATGTAATACAGGATAACAAGTATAGTATTCCCATAAATGTGATAATCACAGGTCAAGTATTAATATGTCAGGAGGCAAGTGATAAGTCATGTCATAATAAGAAGCAAGTGTCAAGTAGCAAGTCGAGTTTCAGGTGATATATGACTTGAAGGTGATATCATATCAATTTTCAAGTGATACAGACAGGTATCAGGTATTAGCATGTAGATGATAGGTATCAAGTAATAGCATGTCAAGTGTTAACATATCAAGCGTGCACTTGGCAAGTGATAAAGTAATAGCTGAGCACAATCAAGCAGAGCTGAGCAAGCTGGAGCGAAGCTAATGTACAACACTAAATGCTATCACGCTCGGCGTGGTTACCGCTTGCAGCGTAGCTAGACATACGTGTCGCAGCAAGCGTATGAACTCCATACTACCGCTCACGGGGAAGCCAAGCTCACGGGGTAACGACGCTCGGACGGAGCAAGCGGTAACGTGTTGACGCTAGGTCCACCTACCAGGCGTAGCATAAAGAAAGTCCAGAGGACTTTAAACCTCAAAGGTTGTACCCAGAGGTTAGGGTACCTGCAGAGAAGGTGTTAGTTCCAGATACAAATACATAAGACAACTAAGTCGACCCGACGAAGCGGGAAAGTCAAGAGGAAAGCGAGAACACTCGCCTAAGTCTTCAGAAAATATAGTGAAATCCCGATCTCCAGAATCTAGGAAATCAACGCGTTAACGCGTTAGAGAGAAAGTGATAGAGAGAGGAGGAAATCAAGAGAGAGAAAGAGGAGGAGAGAGAAAGAGGAGGAGAGAGAAGAGGAGAGAGAAAGTGAGAGCTAGAGAGAAGTCCATGGAGGGAGAGAGAGTGCAGGGAGAGAGAGAGTGTACAGGGAGATGCAGTGTTGAGAGTGAGACGCAGGGGTCGCAGACGCGGGAGTCGCGTCGCGCAGATGCCACAAACGCGAGGTTCGAGACCCGCGTTCAAGTTATAACACGAGAAGAACGCGGACGCGGACGTGGGTTCCGCGTCGCGTTAACACGAGAAGAACACGGACGCAGGTATAAGCTCCGCGTCGTGTTAACACGAGAAGGACACAGACACGTGCATGGGCTTCGCGTTGCATCGATATAAGAACGCGAAGGCCGCGTTATAAAAATGTCAAGAACGTGAAGATTCGCGTTAAGGAATTGCTTGGACGGGGGGTCAGATCCGCGTCAGTAATTTTCAGAGAGAAAAAAGGAGACAGGGAGAAGTAAGAGAGACTCAGGGAAAGAGTGAGAGAGACGTAAAGAATCAGAGAAAGAAAGGAAAAATAAGGAAAAAGAAGAAGAAAGAAAGAAGGAAAGAAAGGAAGAAAAAAAAAAGAAAGGAAAGAAAAAAAGAAAGAAGAAGGGAAGAGGGGATGGTGGCCGGCGGTCATCGGCGGCGGCCGGCGGTCGAGTTGGCCGAAGAAGGCGGCCAAGGCTCCAAGCCCAAGCCATCAAGTGGGGTGCAAGTGTAGTTCATTTTAGATTTTTGGATTTTTGCAAAAGGGGTTTCGGAGAGCAAAGCAATAGCTCGTTACAAAGAGCATGAAGAGGAGAGGAAGATGGCATGGTCGTTGGTGGCCAAGGTGAAGTATGTGGTGGTGGAGATGGTGGAGAAGGTGGTGGTGGAAATGGGTTATTTTGGTGGAAAAAGGAGGAAGAAGATGATGTTGTGGTTGATGTTATGGTGGTGGTTGTTGTTGGAATGGAGGAGGAAATGGAGGGGAGAATGGTGATGGAAATGGTGGTGGAGAAATGGGAGAGTGGCCGGCCAAAGGAGGGCACGGCTCATCCCTTGGGCTGCTGCCGTTTGCTGGAAACAAAGAAGGAGAAGAAGAAAAAATGAAAGAGAGAAAAAGAAGAAAGGGGGGTGTATATATAAAGGGAATCTAGGATTATTACAAGATTGCCATCAACCACTAAAAAGAGTTGCGTCTCTTTTGAAAAAGAGACCCGCGTCTCATTAAGTGAGAACCGCGTCTGGGCAAAAGAGAGTCAGACGCGGAAATGAGATCCGCGTCCAGGAGGGAAAACGCGAGATTGCGTTGACAAAAAAGACAAAAGTCATAATGACTTGAAGGACATAACATTGAATGCAGTATGGAGAGGATCTCTGCATTAAATGTTGAATTCAGGTTTGGTGGAACTTGCGTCTAGCGAGGAGAGAGAAAAATGAAAAAAGAGAAAAGTAAAATATCTGGATAAAATTCCGGTATCTGGGAAAACACCGAAAACTCCGGAAAAGTTCAAAAAATTAAGTAGCTTGGAAAGCTTTTCAAAATTCTCAAAAATAATAAATATTATTTAAAGATTTTTGGTGAAATCAGTTTTCAGAAATTCAATCCCATTTTCAAAATAAAAATCCTGAAGTCAACCGTCAATATCGGGTCGGCCGGATTTTGATAAAATCTGAAAAATCTCAGAAAATGCCAGAAAGGAGAAAATATAATTCTAAGAAGAAATATGAAAGCAGAATCCAGAAATTTGATTCCAATTATAAACTAAAATTCTTGGAATCAACCAGTGATACTGTGCGACACCAAATCTAGGAGAATTTTGATAAATTTAGAAAATTCTCAGAAAAAATATTTAGATAGAAAATGTGATTTTAAGAAGTTATGGGAAAGCTGTTTTTAGAATTTCAACTCAGTTTATAAATTAAAAATCTGAAAATCGAGCAGCGGTATTGGTCGACCCCGATTTTGAAGATTTACAATTTAATTCAGGAAAATTCCAGAAAATCATGAAAAATCTAAAATATTGGAAAACGATATTTGAAACTGAAATCGATCAAATTATAATAACAGAAAGATCAAATCGAGCTATACTCTAGGATCGGGCTCCCGATTCAGACTAGGGCTGACTCCGAGTTCACGAATCCAGATCCAAAGCAAAACGATCATATAAATATCTCATAATACAAAACAAATACAGGAAGTAAAATAAAAAAATACGATCGAAAAATATGAATACGCAACTAAGTACGTATTCCGAGAGCGGGGTGTTACATCCCATCCACCTTGCAAAAATTGCGTCCTTGCAATTTCGATAAGGAGTAAAATGAACACAAAAGATAGAAATGAGGATTATGCCAATCAAGATATGAATAACTGTGAGATGTTCTCCCTAATTGACTGAACGGTAAACTCAGGACTGAGACATCTCTGCCCTTCTACCATATATATATACATCCTCTGACGGTGCCATAATAATACTGATCTGATGTCTGCTTATAAAAGAACACTGTCAGAACTTCAAAAGACTAACCCATTCTAAATAATATAAAGTGAGCTGACTTGGTAAGATAATCAATAATACTTCAATCAGACTGTGAACCAAAGCTGATGAAATCCATAGAAATCCGTAGTGCTGAAAGTCATAATATAATATAAAACCCTGCATGGCATGATGTTGTCCTTGATAAAGAGTCTGCAGTAGAATTTCTGATGTGCTGCATACATAAATAATTCCCCGAGTATAGACCAGAATACCTAAGGTAAAGAAACTCTAATAATACTGAGCATGAATCAAGAAGACCAATAATTAAGAATTTCTGCATACTGGGCGTTGCTTACTCTGAAAGACATAGCCAAGAAAATAGAATATGTCACGCCCCGCTTCCTAAAATACGTGAAAACAGGGTCGCGACGAAGGTCGACGACGTATATATGTGAGGAAATATCCCACATATATACGCTAAGCCTTAAGTAACCCGAAATAATCTATAACCTGAAACTATAATGAATCATGTTTACTGCAATATTACATATAGGCATCCACGCATGATATCATATGAATCAAGAACTGGAATAACAACTGAAACTGATAAATCGACACTAAAGAAATAACAGAAAGATAAGAGAGATGAGAATACCAGAATCGAATAGGGAGAGTGTTCAGCTCCTCGCAAAGCGTCCAGTCTCATCGAACACCTGCACAATAAAAACAAAGCGTCCAATATCTGGACGTGCAAATCCAGGGTCGTCAGAAAGCGACCTGGTGAGTGTGTGTGTAAAGAGGAGAACTTGTGTATATAAACAGTGTGCATAAAATAATAATAAGAATAACTGCAGACATAAGATAACCAAATAACATGATAAACAAGCAACTGAATAACAATAACATGAATAACCGTGCAGATAAGTAAAATAACTGTAAAAAATAACTGATGTCATGATAACGGGGAACGACTAATGTCTAGATATGTAACCTAGCATGTCACTAGTCTGGTATACAAATCTGGTCATGTGTACAAACATATATCTATCATAACTTATCTATATGTACAATCAGGTGATCACGGTCAGTCACAATGCATTAACAGTTCATTATCATTTATTATGTCAGCGAACACCAATTGCCACATGCAGTAGGCGCATCCCATACTACGCCTACCACACGTGTCAATCAATGTCCTAAGTTATTGAAATTAATAGAAGAGACATTGTCCATGCTTTAGGTGGGTCCCGTACATACCCGGGACCACGGCCCAGATGCCTGGCGCTGAACCAGGCCCTGCCGCCAGGCAGTCAGTAACAGTAACAGTACTCACAGCATCACTGTGAAACAGTAAACTCACAGTAACAATGTGGAACAATAACAGATGGGATGTCAGTCATCCCCCGGAACCCTGCAGTGGAACCCTAAGTCAGCTGCGCAACCTGTATCCTAGGTCCACCCAAAATACAGACGCTGTCTCCTCCATCAATTTCCCCAATCCCGGTGTAAGTTGTTCAATTACTTTATTATTTAATTCAATAAAAACAATCAATACTCATGTTACCTATAACACTGGGGGGACGATGCGGCGACAGTAATAATAACCGTACAGTAACAGTCAATCAGTAATAGTATACACGGTGAACAATATCAGTAACAGTGAACGGTAACAGTAACCGTGTATACGATGAACAATAGGACTGTACAGGTTGTTACGGTCAAACAATCTTTTCCCAGTAACTTTCAATAACATGAATAATACAGTAACAGTCTAGACACCTCTAGTCAATATACAATCATATATATATAACCGTCCCAAAATCTCATACTTGTAATGAATACAATACTAATGAATTTGCCAACTCATAACTTCAATAGTCATCATGAACATCAAATATCAATCCATATCGAGTAATCTGGTACAATAAATCACCGTCTCAATATATCAATAATTAGTGATCAGTTCTCTCACCCTATCAATCAACTCTGATCTTCAAGTCATCGATATATTCAGATCTCAATAACTGAAATAATCAATGTTCTGACACACCTATTCAGATCTCCACACTCTAGTCTGATCAAAGTCATCATACACTCTCACTTCTATCAAGGTCAAATCATAAGATCTCAAAACTCGGTAACATATCAGATATATATCTAGGATCTATCAGGTCAAGTCAATTCAATCAATACCTATTCCTCAAAACCAGATCCATCCACCTATAGCCAAGACCATAATTAAGGGTAAAGTCCTCAATCCATAGAAATCTATCAGCAGCAGCCAGACTAGAGTTAGTCGACTAGGGTAGGAGCAAGTCGACTAGGGTAGTGGGTTAGTCGACTAACAAATAGGATAAGTCGACTATACAAGGTGTAAGTCGACTAATAGGAGAGATAAGTCGACTAATAAAAGGTGTAAGTTGACTATAGGAAAGGGCAAGTCGACTAATATGGCTTACAGTCAACAAACAGAGAGTACACAACTTTCTAAACAGAAATTTAGTCGACTATGAATTATGATAAGTCAACTAGGGTAAGAGTATTAGTCGACTATAATAGGGGCAAGTCGACTAATATACCTGTTAGTGTGTATGATCAGGGCTCTAAACAATTTCTTAAAAATTTACAAAAATAACAATATCTCAATGCTTACCTTCAAAGTGTCACTAAACAATATGACTACAAATCATTACACTTAGTATAGCTCTCTAACCTCTATCAAGAATCCATCAACCTCAAATCAATATGTATATATGTTCTGGGATTTGTCACAACTAGGTCAGTAACAAGGTCAAGTCTCGTCTTCGTATATCAATACTAGGCCTAAGCTAACAACGACGAACAAACTGACACTGATACACACTCATATCAAATACACAGATAAGTAAACAATCCATAATGTCTCATGAAATGATACAACAAGTCAAGCTGGTAAAATATAACAGAAACTCACATGAAATAATACGAATAATACACAATAACGATAAAGAAGAAATTGACATAAGAACAAAGACTCACATGAAATGACGCAGTTTCCTAACTGAATCGCCATCTGGTCTTCACTGCAAGAACCAGTACTGATCGATGGATCGTCCCATGGATCGGTCTTCGAATCGCCTATGTATTAGGGTTCACAACGAGCATGAATCCGGACCGGGTCTGGGTCTCCTGCAACGGTCCGGATCTCACTGACGATTCTGAAAAACTGCAACACGCAACCAACACATGAACTCACACAATTATACCCTCGTATACGTATACACTCCACAATATACACGCATAGACATACGTGTACACCCGCATATATACGTATACAAGTATACACATATACAAGTATGTACACATATACTTACATACACATATAGACCCGTATGCATAATATACACATTCATACATATCAGCAACCAACACAAAATTAAAACACACACACGCTCGTGCACATTACTAATGCACGCACATCCACACAAGCACACACTCACAATGCCCACACATTACATACAAGCATGTAAACACATTAATTCATGTACATAATATACACATAACTAATTATATAAATCTAGAATGGGAGAAATAGAAAGAGGGGAGGAGGATACTCACGCAGAGATGCGGCTTGCCAGCCGGGTGGAGCTCTGGCACGCTGGCGGAGGACGTGGAGGAGACGGGGGCAGCCGGAGGTCAGGCGAAGGCCAAGGAGGGGAGTGGATGCACTGGTGTGCTGCTGCCAGGTCTCGCCGGAGATGGCTGGATAGTGTGCTGGTTCTGGGTTGCCGTTGTCCAAGGGGAGGCCTCGCCGGTGGGGCTGCTGTTGTCCAAGCTCGGTTTGGGGTGCTACGGCTTGGAGAAGAGAGGGCAGGGTGTGCCGTGCTATGGTGGGCGCGGCCAATGGAGGTTGTTCCAGGGAGGCGCGCTGGCTGTGCAGAGAACGGGGTGTGGTCTGGGGTGCGCCAGGTGTTCGCGGCAAGGAGGGAGGCGGCCTAGCCCGGGGTGCTTTCGGGGGGGGGGGGTCGGTCTGTGCTTGCTAGAGGCGTGAGGGCTTGCACGGGGGCGGCCTGGAGGAGCTTGCGCGGCTGCTGGCTGCGGCAAGGAGAAGAGGGAGGTGGGTGGATCTGGGCGGGGCTGGATTTGGTGAAGGAAGAGATTAGGTAAATTAGAAGAGATTATATACAGGGTTATGTTATTGGGTTAATGGGTATGCTAATGGGTTAAGGGTTATGGAATCCAAATAGGTAAATGGGTATTGGGTATTGGGTCTATGGATGGGTAGGAACAAGGGTAAAAGGGAACAAGAAATAATGTTACTACTAAAAATATAAACATACAAGCCATAATAATAGTAGTAGTCATAATAATAATAATTACAAAATAGTACTAATAATAAATTCAATAACTCTTACTAAAAATAATAAATAACAATAATAATCTTAACTAGTAATGGTAATTATTACCAAGTAATAATAATAATCCTAATTAATAATAATAATGACAAAAATAATAGCAGCACTAAATAAAAATGAATAATTATCATAATGAATTAATAATAGAATTAATTACTATCACAACCAATATTAGTACAACTATTAGAATAGATAAATAAAATAATACTAACACTAATAATAATTAATAAGAATCGACAATAAAAATAAAGATAACACTAATAGTAATAACAATAAATAATAATCATAATAAAAGAATAATAATAATAATGGAGATAACTACTAATAATATCAACAACTAATAGAAATAAAATAATAATAATAATTAGCAAAAGAAATGTCAGTGATAAATAATGGTAAACATAAAACAAAATTACTATTTACTATCTCAAAGTAATTTGCACATTATTATTAATAATAATAATCACAGGGAGAAGAGTAATAAATTAAGTTGATTAAAAAAATAATCAGTAAATCAAAATAATTACTTTAGGAAAATAAAAATACAATATTTCTAACTAGGGATATTACATTCTACCCACCTTATAAAAATTTCGTCCCCGAAATTCAATAGGGCAGGGAATGATAAAAGAATTCAGAATCAAAGGAGAAAACAAACAAGCTTCACGTCGCTTCTCTTTACAACATAAATCCACCACGCTTCCGCTGCGCTACTCTGATGTATGCTACCGGCTTCAATATGAAGTAACCACTCTCAAGAGACAGAATAAGAAGAAATAGAATAGAAAAGAAGGATGAAATCAAGATGGAAATCCAAATCACTCTAAAGGGAGTGTTGGAATTATGGATATCAAATGATCAAGAAATGGAATTCCAAAGAGAGGACGGCCAATTCCAAATGGACTGAATATCATAATGGATAGTATATATATATATTGCAGTGCAACTATAGCTTGTTTCAAGTTACCGGTAAGATCGAGGTTCTTCTTGCGAAAAGAAAAGTCAAAGATTCAACATCGCAAGTCGAAAACCTAGGCTCTGATAACAAAAAAACCCTATCACGCCCCGCTTCCCAAAATACGTGGAAACGGGGTCGCGACGAAGGTCGGCGACGTATATATGTGAGAAAAATACCCCACATATATATGCTAAGCCTTAAGTAACCCGAAACAAGCTATAACCTGAAACTATAATGAATCATGTTTACTGCAATATTACATATAGGCATCCACGCATGATATCATATGAATCAAGAACTGGAATAACAACTGAAACTGATATATCGACACTAAAGAAATAACAGAAAGATAAGAGAGATGAGAATACCAGAATCGAATAGGGAGAGTGTTCAGCTCCTCGCAAAGCGTCCAGTCTCATCGAACACCTGCACAATAAAAACAAAGCGTCCAATATCTGGACGTGCAAATCCAGGGTCGTCAGAGAGCGACTTGGTGAGTGTGTGTGTAAAGAGGAGAACTCGTGCATATAAACAGTGTGCATAAAATAATAACAAGAATAACTGCAGACATAAGATAACCAAATAACATGATAAACAAGCAACTGAATAACAATAACATGAATAACCGTGCAGATAAGTAAAACAACTGTAAACAACAACTGATGTCATGATAACGGGGAACGACTAATGTCTAGATGTGTAACCTAGCATGTCACTAGTCTGGTATACAGATCTGGTCATGTGTACAAACATATATCTATCATAACTTATCTATATGTACAATCAGGTGATCACGGTCAGTCACAATGCATTAACAGTTCATTATCATTTATTATGTCAGCGAACACCAATTGCCACATGCAGTAGGCGCATCCCATACTACGCCTACCACACGTGTCAATCAATGTCCTAGGTTATTGAAATTAATAGAAGAGACATTGTCCATGCTTTAGGTGGGTCCCGTATGTAAATCACCTAGGGGGTGAATAGGTGATGAGCTAATCTAATGGTCAAATAATGCGGAATTAAAAACTTATATGATGCAAATTAAACTTCTTACACTAAACACCTAGTATAACACAAGAGTGTAGCCAAATTCCTCGTGAAGGGCTCTGGACTAACTCCTCAAGATTCCTCTAAATAAGAGTTGAGGTGCCGCGTTGGCTCTCTTGGTTGAATACTAGTGTTAGCAAACAATCCCCAAGCATATAACAATATGAGCACAAATGTATATCAAGCATATAAAGATTAGCACAATATGAGCATGCAAGATATAAACAAGATAAAGAGATAGAGAGTGAGCAATCGCAAACACGGGAGATTTGTTTCGAGGTTCGAGCACACTTGCTCTACATCCTCGCCTTCAACACTATGAAGGATTTCCACTAGAATCGATCCCACCGGATCACTCGGTGCCGCAACACCTACAAGGCGAGTTCACACTTGAACTCCTTGGACTCTCTAGTCCCGTACACACCGCAAGCTCACTAGCTCGCCGAGGCCGCACCTCAAACAACAAGTTCGCACTCGAACTCGAAACACCGCGAACACACTTGTCCGCCTCCTCAAAGAACAAAGATGAACTTTGGTGATCACAACTCTTTGATCACCTAAAATCCTCTCACAACAAATTCCTATAGGTAGATATAGCAATGGATGGCTCAAGTGTTGTGTGAGAAAACAAGGATTGAGATGGTGGAGGAAAACTCAAAAAAATCACTTTCAAAACACTCTTGATAAACTCCCCCTTTGATTGGAAATATTTGGCTCTAAAACTTGTGGATATAACCACTGAAATGAATGGGAAAAACTAGCCCAAAACTCTTCTTCAAATCTTGTTGAAAACAGCCCCCAAATGCCCCAATTTAAAGAGTTAGAAAAACTAGCCGTTGGGAGCCAGGTGGTCTGTCGGTCGACCGCCCGGTCGACCGTCAACGGTCATTTTTCTGACCGTTGGGGCAGCGGTCGACCGGTCGGTCGACCGAAACCCTAGAACAGAGAGCAGAGCTCTCTGCCGGTCGACCGGCCCGGTCGACCGGGGCTTTCTAGAGAGCAGAAGCTCTCTGGCGGTCGACCGGGTCTGTCGACCGGCCCTCCAGTACAAACTGGCGTGCACGTCTGTGCACGTCGGTCGACCGCCCGGTCGACCGACTTCTAGCGCTGTCGACCGGTCCGGTCAACCGGCTGAAGCCAGAACAGTCTTTTTAGGGATTAAAATGTTGGTCATTTTGGCTCAGATAAAATCCCATAAAATCATGAAAACTCTACAAAAATAGTTTTAACACTTTACTTTGATAATCAAACATGCTTGAACAAAATCAAGACATGTTACAAATAATTTGAACTATTTTTGTAACTTAGAAAATTTGGCTCAAAACAAAAACTGTATTTTTCAAAACTGGTTTTTCCAAAACTTATTTTTCCAAACTTCTCCAAATACAAAAACAAGATATTTTAAACACTTTTAAAGCATAGTGTGTATGGATATGATCCACTACACATACATGGTGAAATATCTATGTTTTTGACATTAAGCTCTAAATATGATTTTGGTTAAAATATATATACTTTGAATTCCAAAAACCAAAGCTATATTTTGTCAAAATGAAAAGTCTTTTCTAAAATGAAAAATGAAAACATAACTAAATTAAGAGTGTGTGTGTATATGGTATACTTGAGCAATCCACCAACTATTCTATCCTTTACATTTTTATCTAAAAAATAAAATCTTATAAAAAACAAACCTAGACACAAGCCTTGATCTTGAAGTCTTCTCTTGAAGTCTTCTCATCTTTTTGACTTGGTCCAAACACGATTCAACGAGCTCGACTCCTCTTGATTACTTGATGTGGTCTTGATGCATAGGCTCGTGAATCAAACCGTGTTAGCTCCAAAACTTGACATAAAATCCTTTGTTGAAGCAAACACCAACTAAGATCTTGATCATAAATCTGAGACTAATCAAACACAAGATCATTAGTACTATAACTACATGAGTTGATCATCATCAAAACTAGAGTGATGGGCCTTTGGGCCAACAATCTCCCCTTTTTTGATGATGACAAAACTCATGAAGTTATATATGCATGGATTAAAGTAAAGCTTCAAGGAAGCTCCCCCTTAACTCATGCATAACAAATAAACAATAAATATACAATGAATGCTCATAAACATGTATGCAAATATATGGAGATAAACATGCATAAACAAGCATGAAACACATCAAATTCTTTTTCTCCTATTTGCAAAATAAAAACATATATGCAAAAACATAAATACTTCTCCCCCTTTATGAATAAAGCAAGGAAACACATATATACTAAAATACTTCTCCCCCTTTTTGTTAATCATCAACAAAGGGGTTAAAGTAAAAACAAAAACATTCTTCTCCCCCTTTTTTGTTTGAAACAAAGAATCAATAAAGGGGTAAACTCAAATCAAATCAATAAAAGGTTATATGCGATATACATTCATGAAGAGGAAGACGCTAAGTTAACTTCCCTACATATATGCATTACATGAAAGAGGGATGACAAGCCCTAATTCATATAACACATAATCTGTAATGCATAAGAGGAGATGTGAAGCTCCCCCTACACACGTGTATCACATAAAGAAGAGTTGTCAAGCTCCTCAATATAAGATACACTTAACATGAATCTATATGTAGAAGAGATGTTAAGCTCCCCTTGCATATAGGCAATACACATCAAAACATTTTTAAATATTCTTATTCAAACAAAATTTTGAATTTTCTCAATAAAACAAAAATTTTGAGATATCTTAGTAAATCAAATTTTAAGATACCAAATGTAAATAAACATTACAAATTTGAATTTTCTTAAATAGGTAAAACATATTGATATCAATTGTAAATTTACAACAAATATGAAATTGAAGCATATTGATACCAATTGAAAAACAATGATCAAAATTTTTTTTTTAATTTTTCATAAGCTTATCATAAACTTATGTTGTGCTTTAAATATGTAAACCAATTGTAAATCAAGCACATGAAAATCATATATATGTATGAGAAAGAGAATACCAATAGAAATTGATATTATGAAAATTATGAAGAATACATATATAGGAAACAAAATATGAGTATATACAAAAGTATCAATTGAGATACCAATTGAAAATAACAATGTAAATCATGTATATAACTCATAACCTACCACCCTTTATATGCACAAGATAAAAGATTTTCAATAGGGTTCGCAAGGCATACACGCCCATCCATCCGCCCATCACGGTGTTGGTAGGGGTTTTCGAAAATAATTTTGAAAATAGTTTAGCATTGAAAATCACTAACAAATGAAGAACAATAACTAGTTAAAAATAATTTTTGAAAAACTAGTTAAAGATCCTTCAAAACATGAAATCAAAATATATGTTTTTCATGAATCATACCAAATACACAAGAGTTGACACTCAAAATCGATAAAGCTCATAAAGGTGTTCATGAAACAAGGTCATGACAAAACAAATAAAGTGTGAGTGTTCAATAATCAAGTAAGTGGCATTTTCATGAAAATAATCAATGAAGCTCAAAAACAATCATGAATATCATTTTTATTAAAACATGAAATTTATTTTTATAAACAAAATAAACTTCTAGGTATATTTATGATTTATCCAATCCTAACAATATGCATACATATCCCAAACATGAAAAGAGTCCATAATATAAATTGCATGAAGGCAAATGACTCAAGGGGTATACATGTATATTTATTAGATTTGAATACACAATACATATACATGAAGTAAAACATGTAAATAGGCAAAACAAGTGAAAATTATGAAGCATACATATATAGGAAAAAAATATGAGTATATACAAAAGTATCAATTGAGATACCAATTGAAAATAACAATGTAAATCATGTATATAACTCATAACCTACCACCCTTTATATGCACAAGATAAAAGATTTTAAATAGGGTTCGCAAGGCATACACGCCCATCCATCCGCCCATCACGGTGTTGGTAGGGGATTTCGAAAATAATTTTGAAAATAGTTTAGCATTGAAAATCACTACCAAATGAAGAACAATAACTAGTTAAAAATAATTTTTGAAAAACTAGTTAAAGATCCTTCAAAACATGAAATCAAAATATATGTTTTTCATGAATCATACCAAAGACACAAGAGTTGACACTCAAAATCGATAAAGCTCATAAAGGTGTTCATGAAACAAGGTCATGACAAAACAAATAAAGTGTGAGTGTTCAATAATCAAGTAAGTGGCATTTTCATGAAAATAATCAATGAAGCTCAAAAACAATCATGAATATCATTTTTATCAAAACATGAAATTTATTTTTATAAACAAAATAAACTTCTAGGTATATTTATGATTTATCCAATCCTAACAATATGCATACATATCCCAAACATGAAAAGAGTCCATAATATAAATTGCATGAAGGCAAATGACTCAAGGGGTATACATGTATATTTATTAGATTTGAATACACAATACATATACATGAAGTAAAACATGTAAATAGGCAAAACAAGTGAAAATGATAGAATCATCAAAACTAGCCTATACATGTGCATATAGTGAGTACAAATGAACAATGAAGTGCAAACATATATGAATCAATTGTTGCTCACTAATAGTACATATATACATCGAAGTTTTGATAAAACTACATTTAACCAAGTTATATACCTCATGAAGCACAAAACATGAACATGCTAAAGAAATCATCAATGAAAAGCATGTAAACTAAAGTAGGAGTTTAGAGATAGTTACCAACACATGAACTATACTCCAAATCTCCAAAACATGGTGGTTGTCCCACCAAACTTCCTTGATAGCAGTGCATCAATATATGTGTCCATCAAGTCCATGTGCATCCACCATCAAGGCACCATCCCTCTCACGTTTTGTGAGAGCCCGCACCTACATCAAATACACAAGGTGGGGATTTTGGTGCCCATTTCCTCTTGGGTCCTTGAGGGTTAGCTTTGTAAGGAACATTTTTATTAGCAAAATGTTTGGGTTCCTTGTCAAAACAAAATTTTGCTAAATGGCCTTTGCGGCCACAATGTGTACATTTGTACACTCTAGCATGCATATGTGTATGGGTGTGATCGTGGCATGCAAAATGTGCATATGCATGATGTGGATGATGTGCATGAATATGTGGAGTTTGTTTCTTTGAAAACAAAGACTCCAATCTCTTATGGTTAAATGCACAATTGCTCAAAGTAGAGCTTAAACAATCAATTCTATTTTTCAAAAATTTAACCTCATTTTTATCAATAGTGGCATGTAGTGCATGATGAGAATGAGAATCATTTTTCTTATTCTTTTTAGAAACATCTTCTTTTTCTTTTTCAATAATTTTTCCTTTTAAAGAAGTGTTTTCATGCAAAGCAACTTCCTTTTGTTTTTCCACCAAAACAATTTTATTTTTCAAAGAAGTATTTCCTTCACATAAATCATTCAATTTAGACATCAAGGAAGCATTCTCATTTTTCAAAATTTCATTTTCTTTTTCAATGCATGCAATTTTATTTTTAAAAGAATCATTTTCATTTATCATGCAATCAAATTTCTTTTTCAAATTTTTATTATCTTTTCTAAGCAATTCATATTTTTCTAAGAGTTGTTGACAAAAAGATTCAAGTTCATCATATGACATATCAACATCCTCTTCTACCTCAGATTCGGTAGTTACCTCAAGGGGGTTGTCCCCTTGGACCATGTAGCACACGTTGGAAGTGTCACTTCCAACATCCGAGTCGCTCCCCGCATAGTATTGTTCTTTTTCGCCGAGGGAGAGAATGGTATTCCAAACTACAAAAGCCGAATCAATGTTAGAAACCCTAGATAAATATTCATCATTTAGGGTTGACTTTAAAGCATGTAGGGCTTTTGCATTAGCCTCATTATTTTGCCATTTAAACAATAAGAGTCTCTAGTAGTGGCAAAATAAACATGAATGCCTAGGGCCTTGAGGAATAAAGACATCTTAACCTTCCAAGTTTGGATGTTAAGAATGTCAAAGGTGGGAGGTGACATAAAATCCATGGTGTGTGTACAAATATTGTGATTAGCTCTAAAGAAGGATCTTTAACTCTAGGTTGTTAGACCCAAATCAAGAGCACTTGGCTCTGATACCAATTGTAAATCACCTAGAGGGGGGTGAATAGGTGATGAGCTAATCTAATGGTCAAATAATGCGGAATTAAAAACTTATATGATGCAAATTAAACTTCTTACACTAAACACCTAGTATAACACAAGAGTGTAGCCGAATTTCCCGTGAAGGGCTCTGGACTAACTCTTCAAGATTCCTCTAAATAAGAGTTGAGGTGCCGCATTGGCTCTCTTGGTTGAATACTAGTGTTAGCAAACAATCCCCAAGCATATAACAATATGAGCACAAATGTATATCAAGCATATAAAGATTAGCACAATATGAGCATGCAAGATATAAACAAGACAAAGAGATAGAGAGTGAGCAATCGCAAACACGGGAGATTTATTTCGAGGTTCGAGCACACTTGCTCTACATCCCCGCCTTCAACACTATGAAGGATTTCCACTAGAATCGATCCCCACCGGATCACTCGGTGCCGCAACACCTACAAGGCGAGTTCACACTTGAACTCCTTGGACTCTCTAGTCCCGTACACACCGCAAGCTCACTAGCTCGCCGAGGCCGCACCTCAAACAACAAGTTCGCACTCGAACTCGAAACACCGCGAACACACTTGTCCGCCTCCTCATAGAACAAAGATGAACTTTGGTGATCACAACTCTTTGATCACCTAAAATCCTCTCACAACAAATTCCTATAGGTAGATATAGCAATGGATGGCTCAAGTGTTGTGTGAGAAAACAAGGATTGAGATGGTGGAGGAAAACTCAAGAAAATCACTTTCAAAACACTCTTGATAAACTCCCATTTTGATTGGAAATATTTGCCTCTAAAACTTGTGGATATAACCACTGAAATGAATGGGAAAAACTAGCCCAAAACTCTTCTTCAAATCTTGTTGAAAATAGCCCCCAAATGCCCTAATTTATAGAGTTAGAAAAACTAGCCATTAGGAGCCAGGTGGCCTGTCGGTCGACCGCCCGGTCGACCACCAACGGTCATTTTTCTGACCGTTGGGGTAGCGATCGACCGGCCGGTCGACCGAAACCCTGGAACAGAGAGCAGAGCTCTCTGCCGGTCGACCGGCCCGGTCGACCGGGGCTTTCCAGAGAGCAGAAGCTCTCTGGCGGTCGACCGGGTCGGTCGACCGGCCCTCCAGTACAAACTGGCGTGCACGTCTGTGCACGTGGTCGACCGCCCGGTCGACCGACTTCTAGCGCGGTCGACCGGTCCGGTCGACCGGCTGAAGCCAGAACAGTCTTTTTAGGGATTAAAATGTTGGTCATTTTGGCTCAGATAAAATCCCATAAAATCATGAAAAATCTACAAAAATAGTTTTAACACTTTACTTTGATAATCAAACATGCTTGAACAAAATCAAGACATGTTACAAACAATTTGAACTATTTTTGTAACTTAGAAAATTTGACTCAAAACAAAAACTGTATTTTTCAAAACTGGTTTTTCCAAAACTTATTTTTTCAAATTTCTCCAAATACAAAAACAAGATATTTTAAACACTTTTAAAGCATAGTGTGTATGGATATGATCCACTACACATACATGGTGAAATATCTATGTTTTTGACATTAAGGTCTAAATATGGTTTTGGTTAAAACATATATACTTTGAATTCCAAAATCAAACTGATATTTTGTCAAAATGAAAAGTCTTTTCTAAATTGAAAAATGAAAACATAACTAAATCAAGAGTGTGTGTGTATATGGTATACTTGAGCAATCCACCAACTATTCTATCCTTTACATTTTTATCTAAAAAACAAAATCTTATAAAAAACAAACCTAGACACAAGCCTTGATCTTGAAGTCTTCTCTTGAAGTCTTCTCATCTTTTTGACTTGGTCCAAACACGATTCAACGAGCTCGACTCCTCTTGAGTACTTGATGTGGTCTTGATGCATAGGCTCGTGAATCAAACCGTGTTAGCTCCAAAACTTGACATAAAATCCTTTGTTGAAGCTAAACACCAACTAAGATCTTGATCATAAATCTGAGACTAATCAAACACAAGATCATTAGTACTATAACTACATGAGTTGATCATCATCAAAACTAGAGTGATGGGCCTTTGGGCCGACACCGTACATACCCGGGACCACGGCCTAGATGCCTGGCGCTGAACCAGGCCCTACCGCCAGGTAGTCAGTAACAGTAACAGTACTCACAATATCACTGTGGAACAGTAAACTCACAGTAACACTGTGGAACAATAACAAATGGGATGTCACTCATCCCCCGGAACCCTGCAGTGGAACCATAAGTCGGCTGTGCAACCTGTATCCTAGGTCCACCCAAAATACAAACGTTGTCTCCTCCATCAATTTCCCCAATCCCGGTGTAAGTTGTTCAATTACTTTATTATTTAATTCAATAAAAATAATCAATACTCATGTTACCTATAACACTAGGGGGACGATGCGGTGACAGTAACGATAACCGTATAGTAACAGTCAATCAGTAATCGTATACACGGTGAACAATATCAGTAACAGTGAACGATAACAGTAACCGTGTATACGATGAACAATAGGACTGTACAGGGTGTTACGGTCAAACAATCTTTTCCCAGTAACTTTCAGTAACATGAATAATACAGTAACAGTTTAGACACCTCTAGTCAATATACAATCTCATATATATAACCGTCCCAAAATCTCATACTTATAATGAATACAATACTAATGAATTTGCCAACTCATAATTTCAATAGTCATCATGAACATCAAATATCAATCCATATCGAGTAATCTGGTACAATAAATCACCGTCTTAATATATTAATAATTAGTGATCAGTTCTCTCACCCTATCAATCAACTCTGATCCTCAAGTCATCGATATATTCACATCTCAATAACTGAAATAATCAATGTTCTAACACACCTATTCAGATCTCCACATTCTAGTCTGATCAAAGTCATCATACACTCTCACTTCTATCAAGGTCAAATCATAAGATCTCAAAACTCGGTAACATATCAGATATATATCTAGGATCTATCAGGTCAAGTTAATTCAATCAATACCTATTCCTCAAAACCAGATCCATCCACCTATAGCAAGACCATAACTAAGGGTAAAGTCCTCAATCCATAGAAATCTATCAGCCGCAGTCAGACTAGAGTTAGTCGACTAGGGTAGGAGCAAGTCGACTAGGGTAGTGGGTTAGTCGACTAACAAATAGGATAAGTCGACTATACAAGGTGTAAGTCGACTAATAGGAGAGATAAGTCGACTAATAAAAGGTGTAAGTCGACTATAGGAAAGGGCAAGTCGACTAATATGGCTTACAGTCAACAAACAGAGAGTACACAACTTTCTAAATAGAAATTTAGTCGACTATGAATTATGATAAGTCGACTAGGGTAAGAGTATTAGTCGACTATAATAGGGCAAGTCGACTAATATACCTGTTAGTGTGTATGATCAGGGCTCTAAACAATTTCTTAAAAATTTACAAAATAACAATATCTCAATGCTTACCTTCAAAATGTGTCACTAAACAATATGACTACAAATCATTACACTTAGTATAGCTCTCTAACCTCTATCAAGAATCTATCAACCTCAAATCAATATGTATATATGTTCTAGGATTTGTCACAACTAGGTCAGTAACAAGGTCAAGTCTCATCTACGTATATCAATACTAGGCCCAAGCTAACAACGACGAACAAACTGACACTGATACACACTCATATCAAATACACAGATAAGTGAACAATCCATAATGTCTCATGAAATGATACAACAAGTCAAGCTGGTAAAATATAACAGAAACTCACATGAAATAATATGAATAATACACAATAACGATAAAGGAAGAAATTGACATAAGAACAAACACTCACATGAAATGACGCAGTTTTCTAACCGAATCGCCATCTGGTCTTCACTGCACGAACCAGTACTGATCGACGGATCATCCCATGGATCGGTCTTCGAATCGCCTATGTATTAGGGTTCACAACGAGCATGAATCCGGACCGGGTCTGGGTCTCTTGTAACGATCCGGATCTCACCGACGATTCAGAAACACTGCAACACGCAACCAACACATGAACTCACACAATTATACCCTCGTATACGTATACACTCCACAATATACACGCATAGACATACGTGTACACCTGCATATATACGTATACAAGTATACACATATACAAGTATGTACACATATACTTACATACACATATAGACCCGTATGCATAATATGCACATTCATACATATCAGCAGCCAACACAAAATTAAAACACACACATACGCTCGTGCACATTACTAATGCACGCACATCCACACAAGCACACACTCACAATGCACACACATTACATACAAGCATGTAAACACATTAATTCATGTACATAATATACACATAACTAATTATATAAATCTAGAATGGGAGAAATAGAAAGAGGGGAGGAGGATACTCACGCAGAGATGCGGCTTGCTAGCCGGGTGGAGCTCCGGCACGCTGGCGGAGGACGTGGAGGAGATGGGGGCTGCCGGATGTCAGGCGGAGGCCAAGGCGGGGAGTGGATGCGCTGGTGTGCTGCTGCCGGGTCTCGCCGGAGATGGCTGGATAATGCCCTGGTTCTGGGTTGCCGTTGTCCAAGGGGAGGCCTCGCCGGTGGGGCTACTGTTGTCCAAGCTCGGTTTGGGGGTGCTACGGCTTGGAGAAGAGAGGACAGGGTGTGCCGTGCTATGGTGGGCGCGGCCAATGGAGGTTGTTCCGGGGAGGCGCGCTAGCTGTGCAAAGAAGGGGGTGCGGTCTGGGGTGCGCCAGGTGTTCGCGGCAAGGAGGGAGGCGGCCTAGCCCGGGGTGCTTCCGGGGGGGTCGGCCTGTGCTTGCTGGAGGCGTTGGGGCTTACACGGGGGCGGCCTGGAGGAGCTTGCGCGGCTGCTGGCTACGGCAAGGAGAAGAGGGAGGTGGGTGGATCTGGGCGGCGGCTGGATTTGGTGAAGGAAGAGATTAGGTTAATTAGAAGAGATTATATATAGGGTTATGTTATTGGGTTAATGGGTATGCTAATGGGTTAATGGTTATGGAATCCAAATGGGTAAATGGGTAAAATGGGTATTGGGTCTATGGATGGGTAGGAACAAGGATAAAAGGGAACAAGAAATAATGCTACTACTAAAAATATAAACATACAAGCCATAATAATAGTAGTAGTCATAATAATAATAATTACAAAATAGTACTAATAATAAATTCAATAACTCTTACTAAAATAATAAATAACAATAATAATCTTAATTAGTAATGGTAATTATTACCAAGTAATAATAATTATCCTAATTAATAATAATAATGACAAAAATAATAGCAACACTAAATAAAAATGAATAATTATCATAATGAATTAATAATAGAATTAATTACTATCACAACCAATATTAGTACAACTATTAGAATAGATAAATAAAATAATACTAACACTAATAATAATTAATAAGCACCGACAATAAAAATAAAGATAACACTAATAGTAATAACAATAAATAATAATCATAATAAAAGAATAATAATAATAATGGAGATAACTACTAATAATATCAACAACCAATAGAAATAAAATAATAATAATAATTAGCAAAAGAAATGTCAATGATAAATAATGGTAAACATAAAACCAAATTACTATTTACTATCTCAAAGTAATTTGCATATTATTATTAACAATAATAATCACAGGGAGAAGAGTAATAAATTAAGTTGATTAAAAAAATAATTAGTAAATCAAAATAATTACTTTAGGAAAATAAAAATACAATATTTCTAACTAGGGATATTACAGAATAACCCTGAAGAATTCTAGATACTGACTTCTGAATGATAACCCGACTGCAGATGAAACATGTAGAAGATATCTGAGCCCTGCAAGATTGGTCGAATGGATCATTGACAAGGATCATGGCGATAGCTCAGATACAACGGTAAAATCATGTTCAGTGGATCCATGAAAACACGCTAGGTAAAAGAAATCTGAGGAACGGGCTAGAGTGCTAAGCACTGAAGGGACTAGCCACGGATGAAACCTAGCCTAGATGAGGCCATCGCGTAGCACAACTCAGGCGTTAAGCATTAGGGTGCAGCGAAGCTAACGCTCTGCAAGGCTCGCATATGGCGAAGCTCACGCGGCGAAGCCAGCACATAACACAACGCTAAATGCTAAGCATCAGGGTGTAGCAAAGCCCACACTCGGTTAGGTTCACGGGTGACTAGAGCACGACCCTCGCCTGGCGAGGCTAGCGGAGCCTATGGTCCACCAAATCAATAAAGACTGCCAGGAGTAAGTGGCTCTGAGAACACTATCAAGAAATCATAATAACTAAAACAAGTCCCGAATGCTGTCTTCTGAATAATAACCTGACTGCAGATCAGTTCTGAGAATATCTGAGTTCCATGAACATAGTCGAAGAAATCATGATCTCTATTGGAGTAATAGAAATGAAAAATACCATAACTCTGTCTGCCAGAAGTCCTGATTCTGGAATACTGTTATATAATGACACTCCTCAAGTAATGATACAGTCTACCTGATTATATAAGCGATGACTACTCCACTTGATGTACTTGTCTCCTGTGATGTATCCATAAATACAAGAATAGAATGCGAAGCCGAAGATCTATCCAATATAAGACAATGTGATGTACCAAAGTCGAGGAATGCCAAAACATGATGAGAGCGAACCACACCTGCTCTGCTGTTACCTCTCTAGTCTACGCATATCTTGAGTTGGCATAAGGATTATAAAAGTTAGAATAGTAAAAATAGAAGAGATAGGAATCATGAAATGAGAAGGATATGATATAGAGAATTTTACCAACTCCTGGACATGCTAAAAATGGGGACAATGGTTACGGTCAGTACCTTCAGGGTTCCTTTTTCAGATATTGAGTATCCTTTTCTGTTCTCACTCCATCAGTATCCTGACTTCCCCTTCAGTCAGATTATATGTTTACCTCCTTCTACTATGTGCCCTAGCTCTTGGTCTCTTTTGTGTATGACTCCATGCTTGATGCTGGGAATGAAGCGAGGTTATTCTGCCAGTAGGTCTTGAATTCTCTTCCAATGGTGATACTGGATGAGTTGATCTGATCTGTGCGATGTTCTCTACCTCCTTGAACAGACAGTCACTTTTCAACTAATCTCCGGACCCGTATACGACATAATTCATAATCTTTCTGGCGGTTGTGTTGTAGGTGCCCGGCTTCAGACAATACCCACATGACATATGTTGAGGGCAAGGTTGGAGGGATGGCTTAGCTAGTGGGGCATCCAGGGGCCTATCTGAGTCTTCAACTACCATCAACTGAGTGGGCCTCTTCGCCAACTTCATCTGCATCTCATCCTGATCTTTCTTTTCCAGGTCTGTTCTACTTTCCGAGCGATGGCAAAAAAACTTAGAATAGTTCTTGGGCTGCTCGGAAATAAGAAACATCTTGATTCTCATCTTCAGGTCTCACTAAAATATTGCTTGCTTGGTTCTCCTTATCAGCCACCATGTAAGACACCGACCGACTATGCCTTAGGAATTTTGCAGTGTACTTATTTACAATTCAATCTTCTTACTACAATTTGATAAATTGTTCTTTCATTGCTTTCTTAGCTATTACAGAGAAGAATCTTCTCATAGAAATCCTTCGAGAACTGGTCTCAAGTGATGGGCTTTTCCAGTCTCGCTCTTCCACCAACTACCACGTCCTGGCCCTATCTTTCAACTGAATCTTGGAAATTTCCACTTGGTTCTCGTCAGGGATTCGAGTTGTCTTCAGAAGATCCGTCATGTTTACCAGCCACTGCTATGCATTCAGGGCTCCTCCATGCTTGAAAAGAATGTCAGCTGTAATTTCCTGAAATCCAATATGTTGCATGGCTTCTATTCCCGGAGTGCAACCAATAATCTTTGGTGCGGGACCTTCGTCTGTTCTTGTTAGTTTTTTATCATATTTTATAGAAATCATCTCAAATCAACACTTCCTCCATTAGGGCCACTCTAAGAAGAACCATACCGTTATGATTTCCCCGACTTTTCATTTCCGAGTTGGTTCAAGAATAACGAGAAACTGAAGTATGAAAGGATGGGAGAACTTCAGAATTCAAGGGTAAGATTATCAAGAGAGAATGGATTACTTTGTACTTGTAGTTAGATTGTATAACCATGACTCATGCATTCCAGTTGTAAATTTCTTTATCATTAATTTGCCGACTGGTTGTACTGAGGATGTGAGAGCCTGGGCTCTGATACCACCCTGTAATGCCCCGATCCGGCGGGTACGAAAACGTTACTGCGACGTATATATGCAGGTAAAAAATACCCTCGTGTATATACGCTAAATATCAGTACATGCAAGAATCAGAGTACGGAAGCACGTGGTGCGTTATACATTCCAACACATGAGTACAATTACAAAGTTATCACAGGAAGTGACCCAATATTACAAGAATATTACATCACCAATATGGCGCAATTGCGAGAATACAAAGGATGGTACAAGTATGAACAGTACAAAAGGAGGCTCAGAGTCATAACAGGAAAACTCTAGAGCCGAGCAGGGGGGCCTGGAAGGATGGGGCTCTGAACGGTCTGCTGGAGATCTACACTACCGCTGCGCCACTCTGATCAGCAACTAGGAGAATCCATACGCTCCAAACTCCAAGACCTAGACATGAGGATCCAGAGGAGTCAGAACTCCTCGGCGAGGGGTGATGCGAAAGCCAGATGGCGAGCATAGATAAGCACACATGTATCGATAAATCTGAATCATAAACATGCATTGAAAATCGTGTCGTGGGCACAAGCATGCAGGAGCAAGTAGATATACCGCAAATGATATCAAGCAGGGAAGACTCATAGTATGATCAGAATAGAGCCGGAGACAGGCGGAATAGAATACAAATAGAAAGCAGGATATGAACAGGTATAGTATAATAATCATAAAATCGGAAATCCGAAGTAAAATCCGATACAAGCAAACATGGCAAGGCATATTACAGATTCATAGCTGGCATCTTTTATTATTATTATTACTCGTCTTACCCCGATGTCTAGATATGTGAACTAGCATCCCAGCGCACATATATCCACATCTGAGTAAAGCAAGGTTGTTATTGGAACCAACGGGGGTATCAACGAACAATATTTTCAGTGGGTCCCGTGCATGCCCGGGACCAAGGTCCAGGACGTTCCGTTACTGGTGCTCAGAACCAGCCGCAAGGCGTACAGGAGGGTTTTATAGAATGCCCTTATCAAGATGGTACCAAGAAGGAGGGAGCCAGCACTCCCCTCGGTCGCCTGGAGGCCCACAGGTCAGACCGGAAGTTTTAGTTGCACAACATACCTAGTACCACTGTAAACACGAACATATGTTGATAGCCACAAGTTTCCCCCGACCCGATGTATGTTGTTCCTTTTTATGATTTATTATGTAATTGTTAAATTATTGGAATAGTAGGTGCAAGACATGATCAGGAATTCAGGAGTACATGGGTACTGTAGATTCAGGTCACTGTATATATAATACAGGATAACAAGTACAAGATTCAAGTCACTGTATGTAATACAGGATAATAAGTATAGTATTCCCGTAAATGTGATAATCACAGGTCAAGTATTAATATGTCAGGAGGCAAGTGATAAGTCATGTCATAATAAGAAGCAAGTGTCAAGTAGCAAGTCAGGTGTCAGGTGATATATGACTTGAAGGTGATATCATATTAATTTTCAAGTGATACAGACAGGTATCAGGTATTAGCATGTAGATGATAGGTATCAAGTAATAGCGTATCAAGTGTTAACATATCAAGCGTGCACTTGGCAAGTGATAAAATAATAGCTGAGCACAATCAAGCAGAGCTGAGCAAGATGGAGCGAAGCTAATGTACAACACTAAATGCTATCACGCTCGGCGTGGTTACTGATTGTAGCGTAGCTAGACATACGTGTCGCAGCAAGCGTATGAACGCCATACTACCGCTCACGGGGAAGCCAAGCTCACGGGATAACGACGCTCGGACGGAGCAAGCGGTAAAGTGTTGACGCTAGGTCTGCCTACCAGGCGTAGCATAGAGAAAGTCCAGAGGACTTTAAACCTCAAAGGTTGTACCCAGAGGTTAGGGTACCTGCAGAGAAGGTGTTAGTTTCAGATACAAATACATAAGACAACTAAGTCGACCCGACGAAGCGGGAAAGTCAAGAGGAAAGCGAGAACACTCGCCTAAGTCTTCAGAAAACATAGTGAAATCCCGATCTCTGGAATCTAGGAAATCAACGCGTCAACGCGTTAGAGAGAAAGTGATAGAGAGAGGACGAAATCAAGAGAGAAAGAGGAGGAGAGAGAAAGAGGAGAGAGAAAGTGAGAGCTAGAGAGAGAAGTCCATGGAGGGAGAGAGTGCAGGGAGAGACAGTGTGTACAGGGAGATGCAGTGTTGAGAGTGAGACGCGGGGGTAGTAGACGCGAGAGTCGCGTCGCGCAGATGCCACAAACGCGAGGTTCGAGACCTGCGTTCAAGTTATAACACGAGAAGAACGCGGACGCGGACGTGGGTTCCGCGTCGCGTTAACACGAGAAGAACACGAACGCGGGTATGAGCTCCGCGTCGTGTTGACACGAGAAGGACACAGACGCGGGCATGGGCTCTGCGTTGCGTCGATACAAGAACGCGAAAATTCGCATTAAGGAATTGCTTGGAAGCGGGGGTCATATCCGCGTCAGCAATTTTCAGAGAGAAAAAAGGAGACAGGGAGAAGTGAGAGAGACGCAGGGAAAGAGTGAGAGAGACGCAGAGAATCAGAGAAAGAAAGAAAAAAACAAGGAAAAGAAGAAGAAAGAAAGAAGGAAAGAAAGGAAGAAAAGAAAGAAAGAAAGGAAAGAAAAGAAAGAAGAAGGGAAGAGGGGATGATGGCCGGCGGTCACCGGCGGCGGCCGGAGTTGGCCGATAAGGCGGCCAAGGCTCCAAGCCCAAGCCATCAAGTGGGGTGCAAGTGTAGTTCATTTTAGATTTTTGGAGTTTTACAAAAGGGGTTTCGGAGAGCGAAGCAATAGCTCGTTAGAAAGAGCACGAAGAGGAGAGGAAGATGGCATGGTCGTTGGTGGCCAAGGTGGAGTATGTGGTGGTGGAGATGGTGGAGAAGGTGGTGGTGAAAATGGGTTATTTTGGTAGAAAAAGGAGGAAGAAGATGGTGTTGTGGTTGATGTTATGGTGGTTGTTGTTGTTGGAATGGAGGAGGAAATGGAGGGGAGAATGGTGGTGGAAATGGTGGTGGAGAAATGGGAGAGTGGCCGGCCAAAGGAGGGCACGGCTCATCCCTTGGATTGCTGCCATTTGCTGGAAACAAAGAAGGAGAAGAAGGAAAAAATGTAAGAGAGGGAAGAAGAAAGGGGGTGTATATATAAAGGGAATCTAGGATTATTACAAGATTGCCATCAACCACTAAAAAGAGTTGCGTCTCTTTTGAAAAAGAGACCCGCGTCTCATTAAATGAGAACCGCGTCTAGGCAAAAGAGAGTCAGACGCGGGAGATCCGCATCCAGGAGGGAAAACGCGAGATTGCGTCAGACAAAAAAGACAAAAGTCATAATGACTTGAAGGACATAACATTGAATGCAGTATGGAGAGGATCTCTGCATTAAATGTTGAATCCAGGTTGATGGAACTCGCCTCTAGCGAGGAGAGAGAAAATAAAAAAAAGAGAAAAGTAAAATATCTGGATAAAATTCCAGTATCTGGGAAAACACCGAAAACTCCGGAAAAGTCCAAAAAATTAAGTAGCTTGGAAAGCTTCCCAAAAATTCTCAAAAATAATAAATATTATTTAAAGATTTTTGATGAAATCAGTTTTCATAAATTCAATCCCATTTTCAAAATAAAAATCCTGAAGTCAACCGTCAATACCGGTCTATACTGGGTCGACCGGATTTTGATAAAATCTGAAAAATCTCAGAAAATGCCAAAAAGGAGAAAATATAATTCTAAGAAGAAATATGAAAGCAGAATACAGAAATTTGATTCCAATTGTAAACTAAAATTTTTGGAATCAACCAGTGATACTAGTCGACACCAAACCTAGGGGAATTTTAATAAATTTAGAAAATTCTCAGAAAAAGTATTTTGATAGAAAATATGATTTTAAGAAGTTATGGGTAAGCCATTTTTAGAATTTCAACTCCGTTTATAAATTAAAAATCTGAGAATCGAGCAGCGGTATTGGTCGACCCCGGTTTTGAAGATTTACAATTTAATTCAGGAAAATTTAAGAAAATTATGAAAAATCTAAAATATTGGAAAACGATATTTGAAACTGAAATCGGTCAAACCAGAATAACAGAAAGACCAAATCGAGCTATACTCTAGGATCGAGCTCCCGGTTCAGACTAGGGCTGACTCCGAGTTCACGAATCCAGATCTAAAGCAAAACGATCATATAAATATCTCATAATACAAAACAAATACAGGAAGTAAAATAAAAAATACGATCGAAAATATGAATACGCAACTAAGTACGTATTCCGGGAGCGGGGTGTTACAGTGGCGCTTCCTGGTTTCGTGATATGATGTTATCTCCTTCTAGATTTGCAGCTTTGGATACTGGATTTGATGAAACTGCCTTTGATCTTTGGCTTTAACCGATTGATTTGTAGAGATTTGTTCTAACCGATGTTCAACCGATTTTATCCTCTTTGATTCGCCTTGATCTGCCCTGATTTTATGATTTCAAATTAATTCTGAATTAAATCAAAATTTTGATGGACTTTTGGGCTCGTTTCTCTTTCCTTCCCTTTAGCAATAGGCCTGCATATAAATTAGACAATAATTAGGATTAAAAATAGAGTTTATTATATAATAAGTATGAGAATGTGATAATGAATATGCAATATCAGCAACCGATCAAGTCCGTATTGACTAATCATAGTCCTAACCATCTCTTGGAGAGTTTCTTTTCGATGATTCCATTTTATTGTAGAGTTCTAAAACATGAAAGGTCATGTTTAATTCTATTTTCTTTACAATAAGTAACAAAAGAGTGGTTGACAAACTCACCACCTCTATCACTTCAAATACGTAAAATCAAAATTTTTTCTTTTCCAACACTCTTTCAAAAAACATTAAAATACGAGAAAGCTTTATCTTTGTGTTCCGAAAAGAAAACCCAATTAAATCTTGAAAAATCATCAACAAGAACAAAAACAAAACGATTTCCACTTAAACTCTTAGTTTTGATCAGATCAAACAAATCCATGTGTATCAATTCTAATAGATGTGGTGTCATAATATCCTTAATGGATTTGAAATAGGACTTGATTTTTTCCCAAATTGACACGTATCACAATTTGATCCTTTTCAAATCTCAACTTAAGAATACCCTTCACCGCCTCTTTAGAACTAATACGGGATAGATGATCAAAAGAAACATGACTAATCTTCTATGTTATAATTATGAATCTTTATTAATTGCAAATAAACAAGTAGCATTACAATCTTAGTTCATCATATCAATAATTCGTTTTCACGATAATCGGAAAGCAAAAAAGAATTATTTTTCTTATCAACTATATTACAAGTAGAATCATCAAAATAACGCTTGACTAATTCATCATTACAAGCTTTTGTCACATAATTGACTAATACTTAATAAATTATATTTGAGACCATATACTAAAGCAATATTTTATATTAAAAGAGATGTGCCAATTTTGATGTTACCTATACTAATGATTTTGCCCTTGTAATTATCTCCGAAGGTGATGGTGTGCAATGCCCCATTCCTAAGGATACATGGAAGATATGATGACATACATACGCAGGACGAATACACTCTCATATATATATGCTAAGCCTTAGTACATGGAATAAATACAATATACAGAATTATTCCAACATTAAATAAGTACAAGAATACCTGCAAAAGGGTCAGTGGTCATAATAGATATGAAATAGGGATAAATAGAGAAATAGAAATAAATAATAAAGATACTTAAGAATCGAAAAGGGTGGAGGTCTCAAGATAATATCTGAAGAAATATCAGGTGCTATGAAATCTCTGAGTTTCAATCTGGACATGCAAACGCAGGGTCATCAGAAAGCAACCTAATGAGTGATAAAATGAAGAAAGTAATAATATATAATATAATAGTACAATCATGATAATATATAATACATGTCAAAGTAACAGTAATACAATATAAATATTCTAACAATCAGTATATTAATATTATAAGCATGCTATCAATACTATAACATCATCGATACCTAACATGTTATAATAGTGTTACTTATCAGTACTATAATAATATCAATACCTAGTATCTTATAACAATGTTACCTCTATAATACTATATAATACATGATTATAAACCATAATAATGATAATTAGGAAGAGTTATATATATATATATCAACTAACTTTATATTATTATACCAATAACATGTTATTATTATGAATATGAGTAATAAAATTTATTATTTAGTTATACACTAACAATATCAATTTCTTTAATTAAGTAATATCAAGTCTTAATTATTTCTTATTTTTTTATTTATTCTAGCATGATGATATAATGATTAATATGAATATGTATACATGAAGTACGCAAAACAATCATAATATGTGTTGTGGTTATACATCAACAATGTATCTAAAGAGAATATATAGAACAAGGAATATATGAAATGCAGAGTATACTGTTTTTCATTGATTTGCAAAGGGGAAAACTTACAAAAAAAAGAGTCGAGGAGCTAAATTACAAATAACACAAAAGATTACAAATAGATCTCCTCTGAGATTCTGGAGAAGTGTGCCGATAGGAGTCTGGTCAGCGCGCGACCACTTTATCCCTTTGACGATGCGAGCGATGAGATTCCCTTCTCGCCTGGTTCGGGGAATTGGAGAACAGAAGGTTGGTAGAACCCTCTTGTTACTTCTAAAAAAAAACCACCTTCGCTTAGGAATTCCTTTTCGTCTGGTTCCGGAGATTCCTTGAGAAGAAGGTATTAGGGTATCAGCACCCTGATTAGAGAAGCAACTCTCTAAGAGTCTCTGAATTCAAGAGAATAGATCTCTGTTTGTGCGCATGGTGCGTCCTCTCGAGAAGTCTGCCGTCTCTGGAGCAGGTCGTGGTCTCTTCTCGTGCAGGGGGGTGGCCAAGTCCTCGTGAAGAAGTCCTCTCTCCTTGTGCCGCTGGTGGGCTATTTATAGGGAGAGCAAGGGTATAATTGTCCCCTGAAAATATGGAAATAGATTGAATCAAATCTGTTTTAATCTATAAAGTAGCCTTGCTGCGAGGCTAGAATCAGCTTTTTGCGAAGCTAGAGTAGCAGGTAGATCGGTCTCCTGATTTGTTTTGATCCTTTTCATATAATTGGAAGATTTTCCCTGATCCTCTTACTCGTTTTAGGAGAGTCAAGAGATTATGGCAATCGACTGCCAAATTTGATCTCAGATTTGATCTTGATTGGATTTGATCTTGATCCTGATTAGATTTGATCTCATCTGGAGATTTAATTGGTCAAAGGTTAACCATGACGGACCCTCAGCGGAGCTGCCTGCGTCGAGCTCGCAGCGGAGCTGGAAGGAGCATATGGCGAAGTCCGAAGAAAGCTCTTCAGCGGAGCTAGATAACGTCTGTGGCGAAGATACCGAACATCCTTCTGCGCAGTTGTGTGTGGCTTCAAGCGAAGCTAACTCTCTCTGCGGAGTTAACTGAGTCATTTCAGGCGAAGCTGTAAGTTAGCTTCCTGACGGAGCTGTGAATGGCTTCAAGGCGAAGTTGGATGATCTTAGCCTCTCAGGCGAGGCTATCTCCTTGGGCTCATGTGATGCTAAGTACTAGCATTTTAGACCTGCTGAGGTCTGTTTAGAGACAATTTGAGCTCACTGTCTGCTTCACTGGATCAGTAGAGTCTAAGTTGCTTCTTTGTCCCTCAGAGATGGGTGAAAACTGGTCGTCGGCTTATCTGTCACTTGTCTTTTGTAAATGTCAACAAGTACAGAACTGGTCGTCAGCTTGTCTATTGCTTGTCTTTTGTAAATGTCAACAAGTTTAGATATTGTTCAGGCCAGTCAGCATATCTTTCACTTGTCTTTTATAAATGTCAACAAGTTTAGACATTGTTCAGCCCAGTCAGTATCTTGTCTTTTTTTAAAGTGTCAACAAGACCCCCTTTAAAGTTTTCGAAAGTCTGCAATGGCTCAGGCTTCAAAATACTTTGAATTGCTTTGATCGGTGATATGTGAAGTACGAACGTCGCCATGATGGTTGAGTTCAGCTTTGCTTTTAATCCTGCTTTAGGATAGATTCGCCGAAGAATTGTGTATATTCGCGACTCTGGGTAGCTTTGCGTCTGGGTAGCTTCGCATCTGAGTAGCTTCGCATCCGAGCCCTCCCGGAATAAGTTCGCTTCGGAATGTTGTTCCTTTCCCGAGGCCCATTGCTTTCGGCTAGTTACGAGAAGGATTGCTCCTTTTTCGAGGTTAGAATAATCTCTCTTGCATTAATCGAGGGAGATTATTCCTCGTTTGCGTGTTTCTGAGGGAAATCGTTCCATTTCTCAAGGCTCAATAAATGCCTTAATGAGGGAGATCATTCCTCCCTTGCACGGTTTCGAGGGAAACCGTTCTCTTTCTCAAGGCTCAATAAATGCCTTAAATCCGATCGCGCTTCCATGCTTGAAGCGGCAGCGCTCAGGCCTTGAGGCCTATAAATAGGACACCTGAGGTCCTCTAAAGAGAAGCGGTCTGCTCTTCTCTTGGTTATTTGAGAGAGATACTCAGATCTCTGAACTAGTAGGGATGCCCACTCTGGTCATTACCCGGCCAAGGACCGGTAAGTCTCGGTCATCTAGAGACTTTACCAATGAACTTTAGGGAGTTTATCTCCCTTAAATTAGCTTTAACAGCTGCCTCAGGGATTGATTTCTCTTATTCCTTGTTGTATTGGACTAATCTGCAGAGAAGGGTTTCAGCCCAGCTTCCCAGCGAAGCTATTTTTTGAATCAAAGAAAGATCATTACATGCTCGTTAAGTTCGCCATTTAGACAAAACTTGGGACTTAGTCTCTTCAAAGCCGAGCCAGTCTTGTCATATAGGTGGGGTCAAGACTGTGTCCCTCTGGATCAGTCTGGCTTAGCCATATAGGCGAGGTTAGGACTTGGCTTATGCTGAGCTAGCCCATCAACACTGTGCAAGCGAGGCTATCCTCTGCTTAACTGAATCTGAAATCAATTCTGCAACTAAATCGGATATAAATTGCTTCGCCCCAAAGAATTTGACTTAGCATTTCACTTTTGTAACTTTTCCTTTGCTTAACTGCTAACTTGTTTCAGTTTGCATTACAGTGAGCTATGTTCGCCATTCTTTTGTTCTGATGACAGAGACCAAAAGTTGCCTCTTGCTTTTCCAGTTGAAACTTTAATCTTAAGCAGGAGGAACAAACTGGGGCAGCTGATGCGTGTTCCAGAAGAGGTTGGCAGTCACTTATCCGAGATGAAATCCACTTCGAGGCGAGGCTGGTAGCCGCTTATCCGAGATGATCCACTTCGGGAAAGCGAACGTCACCTGTAAGGTCTCGGATCCTTCCATTGCCAATTTTCATCAAAGAAGATCCAACCTACTGGTGGCGATCAGTCTTTTGCCATTTTTGATTACGGAAGATTCAACTTCCTGGTGGCACAATCTGCCATTATGTGAAGGATTACGGCCTTGTGCAGGAGGAAGGCCTTTCGTGTCCAGTTGGTTAGGCTTGGAAGTAGATAGGACCACTTGTATGCCTTTTGAGCAAATGATTCTGTTGTACGAAACACAACCTTGATGTAGTAGTATCAATGTATCTTCCCTTTTAAATCAATAAAAGTTCAGTTTCTGCTCATCTGATTTGCTATGCCTTCTTTTTTATTTGAGAACACTTGAATTAGTCCGGCGGAGCTAGACTTCATGCGAAGTTAAAGATAGAATCCTTTCTGAATTAGGAACAAGCTTCCAGCGAAGCTAACATTTCCGCGAAGTTCGGACAGTGCTTTTAGCAGAGCTAAGGCAAGCTTTTTGGCGAAGTTATCGATACATCGCGCTAAGTCAGCACTTGACTTGTGGCGGAGTTAGCCCTTAGTTGGGCTGAATCAGCGCTTCTCGGGAAGGCGCTTTAGGCACCGTTTCAATTAATTTGAAACGACAGCCTGTGCTCTTTTCGAGGCGTCGTTTCAGGTGATCATCAGCCTATAAAAGCCTGATCGGGCTAAGAGAGAAGGTCATTACTTCTTTTTAAAATTTTCAGAGCACTTGATTCCTCTTCTTCTTCTTTCTTCTTTACTTGAGAATCCAAGAACCTCCACTGTTCTCCAATGGCTCCCAAGAGACGAGCGGAAAAGAGGTCACAACCTCTGAAATGGAGGATCCTTCTCCTCCTCCGGTCATCGAACGACCGATCGCCGGTAGGGATCTTTCCCTTTTGATTAGAGATTGTCGTCTCTCCTTTAAAGCTGATTTCTGGCTATCTTTAGATGAGCCCAACATGATCAATTATGATCTGTTAATCTTAGGGAATTTGACTCCCTGAATTTCCCTAGATTTCTTGATCGGGAATCCAAGAACTGAAGAGTCCTTCTTTAAGCTTCCAGGCGAAGCTATCCCTTAGGCGGTTCACATCCTGTTGAATGACAAGATGCGAAGTTGTCCTTTGAAGTGTAACTGAAAAGGACCTTAATGCCCTAAGATAATCTTAGGGCAATAATACCCGTCTGACGAAGTTAGTCCCTGGGGCTTTGTCGCATTCTGTTGTTCGAGGCTAAGCTTCCAGAGCGAAGCTAACACTTGGATATTTTCCCACATCCTGCCTCCATGTGGAGTGCGGAGTTACGCTGCAGCTGCGAAGCTAAGCTCCGGGGCGAAGCTATCATTAGGCCAGCTTCGCTCAGAGAGCGAGGCTATGCCTTAACACAAGTTGCATTCTTGCCTTAGCCTTTGTTTGGCTGATGAACTAATCGTAATTTTTTTGTTCTTGCAGTGCATTACACTCCCGGTCCTTTGAACAGTCTCTTTGGCACAGCCAGGGGGCTGGATGGCAATGTTAGCCTGTAGTTTCAGGGGCAGGCTTCACTGTTCAGCGAGCGGAGCTCTCCTGCTCGGGATACACTTATTCATGGTGGGGATCAACGTACCATGAGGAGCATCTTGACTACTGCTCTCCTTGAAGATTCTGATCGAAGAATCTATCGAAAGCCCGGCTTCATGTTTGGAGATGCGGCGCCAGACCATGATCGCCAGCTGCTAGCCGGAGAGGGGCAGTGGATTTTCCCATTAGATGGCGAGAAGTTCTATCTCTCGTCTAGCAAGCGGCATTTTCCTTTGTCCTTCTTCCAATACGTGACGAGGGCTCGGAAGATGCAGTGGCAAGTGAGTCGGACTACTGAATTCGTTCACGTAGGGAAGTTGATAATTCCCTCACCTGGTTACACAAGAGCGGGGCCTCCTCGCTGCATAATGGGTCTCCACCCTGGGAATGTACTCCCAGACATCCTAGTGGGAGAAAATCCCGCGGTGGCGCAGACCTTTGGAAGTCAATTCTTTAAGGTTCGTGGCAACTATCCAGCCACTGACTTCAGGACTCCAGGGTGGATTCACCCTCCGAAGGCATGGTGGAAGGATTTGACTCTATATGTCCTTACTCATTTCGAGGAGGATCTAGAGAGGCTGAATCTTTATGAGGCCGTCAGGGCGACCTGCTATGGCATTCAGATGAGCGTAGCGAACTTCTACGCCATCTTTGAGTTATAATGTCCGACTACAGGGACCTTCTTCACCCCTGTTGGCGAATTGGGTATGGCTCTGTACGAGATGAGGGAAGTCTCTGCTCTGCATTTGGGATCTTTCCCATATGAAGAATACTTCCCGTGCGAGGCAGAATTGGCACTACTGGAGAAGCAGGAGCCCGCCTTGTTTGAGACCTATCGGGAATTGATGTGCCATTTGTACATTTGCTCCAGTATGCATGGGAGCAGTAAGGAGCTTCATGCAGCTTGAAGAGCTGGGGAGATTATTTATTTCCCGATATTGAAAATACTCCTGAAGCGGCTCATTGTGGAGTTGCTGATGAAGACATCTTTAGCCGGATGCAAAAGCATTCTCAGGGGATCTAATTCTGGAAGAAGATGACGGTCCCTATGAAAAAGGCGATATTCTTCGGAGTTTCCACTATCAGGCTCGTCGGCCGACGTCCCGGAAGGTACTTCTGGCTAGTTTCTTGACGGTCTGGTTGAAGAGATGTGTGGTGCCATCTTCATCGGGCGACGTCATTCATCCGACTGTCTTGTTGACTGCCGTTCGTATAGTCCATGGTCACTCTCTTGGACTTCTTCCGGCCATGGTGTGCTATATTCAGAGAGGCCTTCACGCATTGACGGAGGCTTTCTGTAGGCCGCCAACGACGAAGCGGGGAAAGGGGACTATTTTGCCCTGCGACGGACCAAACCCCAGAATAGGTCTGCCGTATACTTATTTGATGGCGTGGTTTGCCCTTCACTGTCCCTCCTTGATCGAAGCCGAAGAGGACCCCCCAGAAGGTGTTCGAACGGCGCTTCTCCGTCGATTCGAAGGATGCTCATGGTTGAAGACTTACGTGGCTGCGGTCCGTAAGCTACTGTGCCACCATGACGTCTATAGCCTTTTCCGCTTCTTCTCCTATATTCGGGATGCGGGCAATGGTGAAGAGTTCAAGGACGTGGGAGAAGGGCAAACGTCATTGAGCCGGGATATTTTTGAGTGGCTGGTCAGCATTCGGCCCTCACATTTGTTGTACAGAAGCGGGGACACCTGCTACCTGGAGCCCTATGTTCCAAGTCGGTTTGCCCGTCAGTTTGGGTATGACCAACTGTACGTGGGCAATCCAAACAGCAATCTGGCTTTCATAGGGAGCCTCATCGATGGAGCCCATGCCTGGCGGTTCTTCATTGCAGGCTGTACCGAGGCGCGGCTGTGCATGCCGCTGAGGACTCCGAACCTTCTGATGACCCTGGGATTCTGTCAGTGGTATGCAACCTCAAACTCCACACCCCTCGGATTCTCTGTTAATTCTTCTGGTGTGAAGTTAATTTCTCAGCGGCTGAAGCGGAAGGTTTCTGAGAAAAATGAGGTAAAAGGGTTCGCGTCCCAGG
This sequence comes from Agave tequilana, assembly GCA_038442645.1. NCBI lineage: Eukaryota > Viridiplantae > Streptophyta > Magnoliopsida > Asparagales > Asparagaceae > Agave > Agave tequilana. The sequence goes on from JAVJIF010017861.1 coordinate 45,919, forward strand.
CATAGGGGAATTCATTGCCGTTGATGACAGTGAAGCCTCGGATGCAGGAAGTCCTCACTTCGAAGCGGAGACAGGTGCTGAGGCTCCAGCAGCTGCTTCTGGCGTGGTGGGGACGGCCTCGTAGAACACGTCGATGTTGAAGAAGTGGAGGAAGAAGATCCCGACGTCCACTTCAAATGAAAGCGGGAGAGTGGATCTCGTAGGAAGAGGGTAGTGAAGAAACCCCGTCGCCACGCTCCTACAGTTGTTGCAGAGGTTGAACCATCTGCAGCGCTTCCTCCTCCTGCCCCATTAGTAGCTGAACCATCGGTTCCTGAACCGACAACTGGCGAAGCCACTCCGGACCTGGGTAAGATCAACTTTGTCTTTGTAATATATTTTTTTATGTGTTCCGAATAGCTCATTATTTGCTTTGTGATTCAGGCACCGAAGCGGTGAAATGCCCGAGAGCTGAAACTGTCAGAGAACAAGGGGAGCATTATGATCCCCTGTTTACTTATAAGGAGGGCGATGAGGCTGGCTACTTCGCCGTCTCAGAAGAGTCCGGAGATGATGCGGCTGACGTAGGTCCTTTGGGCGCTGGGACCTCGAAAGGAAGTCCTGAAGCTTCTAGCTCCTTTGGGTGGACCACGGAGGGTTCGGCAAGCGAAGGCGGGCCGACCATTCGTGTTGACTCCACCAAAGATTTTCCAATGGAACCCATAGAGACTGATGTAGCCGCCAAAACGGTTGAGGCGACATTATCTTTTGGTACTATTTTAACCTTTTGACTCTTGCTATTTGTTGTGCCCTGCCTAAACAAAGTCTTGTTGCAGGTATTTCGCCTTTGGGTGCGTCGACTTCAAGAGAGCCAACCAATCTTCCTGAGGGAACCTGGGGTGAAGCAAGTGCTTCGACCGCAGCGGATGCTGCTGAGTTGGATGCCTTGTATGGTGACCTGCCTTCTTATCAGCCTGAAAAAGCCAGAAGAACTGAAACTGAGGGGACGGTAGTCATGGAACTAATCTCACTTTCAACTATATCAGTGAGTGAGATGCCATCAGTTTTGCCAGCGCCATCTATCTTGCCAGGTGCGGAGCTGAGGGTGATTACCAGTCCTACTTCTCCAACACTGGTGGTTCAGCCCGCTCTTCCAGAAATAGTCACTAGTCCGACCTCGGTTGTGGCTAGTGTACTGATTTCAATGAGGACTTCTCCGAGGTCATCGACGACCTCTCATATTGCTGTAGTCAGTGCTTCTACTATTCCTTCCATCGTGGTGTCAATAAGGCCAGTGGAATCTTCAGGGGCTGCTCGTCTGCCAGGAGTGATTGAGGCCGAGAATGAATTTGTGGCTGAATTAGTCGATAGCTTTTATAAGAGCTTGAAGCGATCCATCGCTTTGATTTTGAAAGGCTCGACTACTTCATTTTCTGCTCTAAAGGTGGTCCTCTCCCGAAACATTGAGAGTATTCGAGACTTTGGAGGGGATGACCAGGCCACTGCATTGGAACTCCTGGTAGACCAACTTGAGAGGGATGTAGAGGAATGGCGGCGTCTCAGCCATTCAGACCTGGAGTCTTCGGTTAATGAGCAGCTTGCGCACCTTGTCGCTCAAATGCATGAAGACCATCTTGCCGCTCAGGAAGCCGCTAAGACCATTTCTTCTGACTTGAAATTCTTGGAGACAAGGAAGGTCGAGCTCGGGGACGCCATAGACGCTTCTAGCAGTGCTCTTCTTGACGCTAAAGATAAGATTGAAAAGGCTAAGGAGATGATCAGAAAGGCTAATCTTCTTTTATCCAAGGCTGAACCAGTGCGTCTTGAAGAGACTGCGCGGATTGAGCAGCTTAAGGCTCAGAACGACGAACTCTCGCGGCAAGAGTCAGCTCAGAGGGCAACCTTGGTTGAAGTTGAAGCTCGCTTAGTCCAGGCGGTGAGCTTTAATGAGGCTGAGCTGAGGTCGCAGGCACTTGTTAGGGCTGCTGATGATAGGGAGACAAGGCTGGCGCTTCTTGAAGGACGGATCAAATCTTATGAGGCACCCTCATAGCTTGTAATATATGTGCCTTCATGTATCTGTTCCCTTTTTTTTTCCGGAATCAACAAAGTAGTTTCATTTTTGACTCCCCTGTTGTATTTTCAACTTGTTTTATCCTTTGAATTGTTGCTTTCAAGTTGTATTACAGCCATTTGAGAAAATAGTCCGTACTGGACTGAATAATGAGACTTGGCTATCTGTCGGTTCAGAGGTCGCAATGACGTAACCGATTGAGAAGCCACCAAGCTCGAAATAGTCCTTGTTGGACTAAAAGGTGAGACTTGGCTATTTGTCGGTTCAGAGGTCACAATGAAGTAACCGATTGAGAAGCCACCAAGCTCGAAGTAGTCCTTGATGGACTGAAAGGTGAGACTTGGCTATCTGCCGGTTCAGAGGTTTCGCAATGACGTAACCGATTGAGAAGCCACCAAGCTCGAAGTAGTCCTTGACGGACTGAAAGGTGAGACTTGGCTATCTGCCAGTTCAGAGGTCGCAATGACGTAACCGATTGAGAAGCCACCAAGCTCGAAGTAGTCCTTGACGGACTGAAAGGTGAGACTTGACTATCTGCCGGTTCAGAGGTCGCAATGACGTAACTGATTGAGAAACCACCAAGCTCAAAGTAGTCCTTAACGGACTGAAAGGCGAGACTTGTCTTTTGTAAATGTCAACAAGTACGGAACTGGTCGTCGGCTTGTCTGTCACTTGTCTTTTGTAAATTTCAACAAGTTTAGACATTGTTCAGACCAGTCAGAATTTTGATGGAATTTGGAAAAAGTTCCCGTTTTCATTATGAAAAACGAGGAGATCACTGTCATAAGTTTAATGTTAACGAAACAGCGAAATGGATGCCAGAGGTTATACTGTTAAACATAGCATAAAAGGGTCTCGTTCTCACGGGGAGAAACGAGGAAGTCACTGTCATAGGTTTAGTGTTAACGTAACAGCGAAATGGATGCCAGAGGTTATACTGTTAAACATAGCATAAAAGGGTCTGTTCTCACGGGGTGAAACGAGGAAATCACTGTCATAGGTTTAGTGTTAACGTAACAGCGAAATGGATGCCAGAGGTTATAATGTTAAACATAGCATAAAAGGGTCTCGTTCTCACGGGGAGAAATGAGGAAATCACTGTCATAGGTTTAGTGTTAACGTAATAGCGAAATGGGTGCCAGAGGTTATACTGTTAAACATAGCATAAAAGGGTCTCGTTCTCACGGGGAGAAATGAGGAAATCACTGCCATAGGTTTAGTGTTAACGTAACAGCGAAATGGATGGAAAGATCTTTATATGTGGTCTTACCATTCTATAGATGAGAATTGGTAAGTGATTTTGGAAAGGGAATCAAATGGGAACAGGTCCCTTAGGATTTTTAGCAAATCCTCAGTTGTCAACAGGTTTGATATGTCTTTACCAACTACCGTTTGAGTCGGGCTAGCCATGCTATTCCCCTCAGCATGATGAGTTGTCGAGGACTTATGTTAGGCTTAAAGGCCAACATTTTTCTCTATCCTTAACCGTTAAAGGTGTTGGATCATTTGGTTAGCGCATGTGTAACCTTGATTCCCCTTTGGAACAACTAGTGTATGACCAGGTTCCTGCTGGTTTATGGTTGTATGACCCCATTTGGAGGAAGAGAGAGACTCTTTCTTTGTACCTTGGATTGGAAGGTCTTGATCAGAGGTGTAGTGTTAACTTGATCATGAGAAGGATCCTTAATCAAGGATAATATTTCTTTAAGAACTTGCCATTGATCGGCATCATGAGTAAATCACCATCTGAGGTCATAAGGCGATATGCCCCGTTTGAATAGACTGTTTCTATTACAAACGGTCCTTCCCATTTAGGCTGAAATTTGCCTTTGGTTTTGTGCGTCATGATCATCGGTCGTCTGACGGCTAAAACCAAATCTCCTTTCTGGAAGACTCTTTGTTTGACCTTCTTGTTGCAGGCTTTTGAGATTCGAGCTTGATACAACTCGATGTGCTGCTGAGCCTGTAACCGCTTCTCATCCAGGGCTTCGAGCTCTTGAAGACGCAACCGATCATTATCCTCTGATGTGATCTTAGTCATTAAAGCGACTCGCAATGACGGCATCTGAATTTCCAATGGTATGACTGCTTCACACCCGTACACCAGGGAAAAAGGCGTATTGCCTGTCGGGGACCGAACAGTGGTTCGGTAGGCCCAAAGACATTCACCAAGCTTTTCGTCCCAATCTCGCTTATTCGAGACGAACTTCTTAAGTAACTTGATGATCGTTTTGTTGAATGCTTCCGCCAAGCCATTAGCGGCGGGATTATAGGCAGTTGAAGCCACATTCTGAATTCGGTATTTATCGCAGAATCTATAGAATACCTGGCTTATGAATTAGGGACCATTATCATGGATGATCCGCCTAGGGACACCAAATCAATGGATGACATAGTGTTTGATGAAATTAACCACATTAGAGGTTTTGACTTCAATGAGTGGTATAGCTTCTGCCTATTTTGAAAAGTAATCAGTTATTGCCAAGATAAACCGGTGACCTCTTGTCGAAGAGGGGCTGATTGGCCCTACGACATCAATTCCCCATGCTTTAAATGGCCATGAAGCAACAGTTGGGTGGAGAAACTCCGAAGGCTGATGTATGAAGTCCGCATGAATTTGGCACGCTTTACACCTTCGTGCATATTGGATGACATCGGCTATCATGGTTGGCCAATAATATCCAAGCCTATGCAACCTGTCTTTGAGTTTTGGACCTGGTTGATGAGCTTCGCATATACCGTCGTGTGCTTCTTTGAGCACTTCCGGTGCCTCTGAATTAGAAAGGCAACGGAGGAGGACACCATCATATGAATGACGGTAAAGTGTCTTCAGAGTTGGATCGTAGTGAAAACGGAGAGACCTTCGTCTGATAGATGCCGCTTCTTTAGGATCGTCTGGCAGCAGACCATGTAGAGCATAGTCGATGAAAGAAAATCGCTAATCTCTCGGCTCAAGATCCGTCGAGACATTATAGACCTCTTTGTTTCTTAACATATGTTTAGAGCATACGAGGTATCGAGTTGCCACTGTGAGGTGATACTCGGTGTCAACTGCAGGGCTAGTGTTGTTGCTAATGCAGCAAGAGCATCCGCCTTAGTATTCTGAGATCAAGCTACATGTTTGATGTAGAAACCATCAAACAGATTAGCCAATTCGATGACTGTGTAATAATAAGGCACCAAGTCTTCGTGGTGGACCTCATATTCGCTTTTAACCTGACTGATAATAAGTTTTGAATCGCCGTAAGCTTCAAGGTAGCGTACCCCCATTCCGTGGGCGAGCTGAAGGCCAATAAGTAGAGCATTATACTCCGCTACATTGTTGGAGCATGATTCTGTCAGAGAAAATGCTCTAGGAAGGACGTGATTTTGTGGGGAGATGAACACAACCCCCACGCCGGCAATGATCTTGCCCGTAAGGCCTATTCGTGATTCTCCATCGAAGAACATCTGCCAAACTTCATCCTCTGAAGTTACATTGGACTCGAAGACTTCATCTGTAATATCTTCGTGAAGTTTTGAGTTCTCTGGGACTGGGTGAGCAGCCAAGAACTCTGCAAGGGCCTGGCCTTTAACCGCCTTTTGAGAGATAAAGATCATGTCATATTGAGACAAAAGAAGCGCCCATTTAGCCAATCTTGAGTTCAGCGATCCTGGCTTCGTCATGAGAGACGCAAAGGATTCACTCTGGAGATGACATGTATGGTTTGGCCGACCAAATAATGTCCTGTCTTCTGAACGGCAAAGATAAGAGCTAAGCACTCCTTCTCGATAGGATTATAGCGAGATTCTGCTCCTATCAGAGTCCTGCTCAGATAATAAATGGCCTGTTCGTGACCATTGTCGTCTTTTGAGCAAGCAGGGCACCAAGAGAACGGTCCATGGCTTTCACATAAAGCAAGAATGGTTTCCCAGATGTGGGGGCCACTAAGACCGGAGGTTTTATAAGATATCTCTTGATATCCTCATAAGCTTCCTGACAAGCTTGATCCCATACGAAGGAAGCACCCTTTTTCATGAGTCGGGTGAACGGCTGACAGCGGCCTGAGAGATTTGCAATGAATCTTCTAATATAAGCCAGTCTGCCTTGCAAGCCTCTAAGCTCTTTGAGATTTCTCGGTGGATGCATGCTCCGAATAGCTTTGACTTTGTCTGGGTCAAGATGAATTCCTTTTGATGTAACAATAAACCCAAGGAATTTGCCACTCGAAACTCCCAAGAAGGATGTTGTCGATTCATTTTCAGTTGATGCCCGCATTATGTCAAACATCGTTCTCAAGTCAAGAAGATGGTCATTCTTATTGCGGCTTTTAACAGCAATGTCGTCGACATAGCATTCTACCGTTTTTGGGAGATGATCGTGAAAGATTGTACTCATTGCCCGCTGATAGGTTGCTCCGGCATTCTTTAGCCCGAAGGGCATCACGGTGTAGCAGTATAACCCAAGGGTGTTCGGAACGAAGTATGCTTCTCGTCGTCGGGATACATCTTAATCTGATTGTACCCTGAAAAGCCGTCCATGAAAGACATTCTTTCGAATCCATAGGTATTGTCAATCATGACATCGGTGATGGGCAGTGGGAATTCGTCTTTAGGACAGGCTGTATTGAGATCACGGTAGTCGATGCAGATCCGTATCTTTCCATTCTTCTTGAGGACGGGAACGATATTAGCAACCCATCTGGATGCTGTTCCTCCCGTATGAAGCTGCATGCAATAAGCTTATGAACTTCGGCTTCAATAGCCTCCATAATGTTCGGGCGAAACCGATGTTGTTGCTGCTTGACTGGCTTGGCGTCGGGTCTGATATTCAGACGATGCATGGCTATTTGCAGATCAAGTCCGGGCATATCTTCGTAGTTCCATGCGAAGACGTCGATATACTCCTTTACGAGTATTATTAATTCTTCCTTTTCCATAAGTGACAAGCTTTCACTTATAAAGATGGGTTTAGGGTGATTTGACTACCCAAGTTGACCTGCATCACCTTGTCTTCAGTAGGTGGTTCGCGCAGTTCGAATCGCTTTTCCCATTGAAGATCTAATTGCTGGGCCCATGGTTCCTCATCAGTAGCTTCTGCAGGCTCCAAATGACTGCTTGAAGTCATATTAACGGTGAGATTCTCAAACATCATTCCCACACTGACATCCGAGTCCCACTCGGAGGATGAGGCGGAATGCGATGGAGTTGGTTCGTCGTCTTTGAATTGAACCGTTGCTGGCGATGTGGGTGTAACGTATCCCAACCCCCTGCGTGTATTATCATAGTAATTTGCAGGCTTCCCTTTTGGCATAAAGTTACGCAGCAAACTACGCCTTCCTTTTTCAAAATTCAGGCCCTCTCCATGCTTTAGGTTGTACCCCATTTTCTTCATAATATGGCGCGCTGGTCGCGCGTAGGAAGAATTATGGGGTGTCTGAGTCTGAACTTGAATCTACGGCTGTGGATCACCGTGGTTGGGTTCTACCGAAAATTATCGGTAACTGACCTTCTTTGGATGGAGGGATCACTAGAGCGGCCCCTTCTATAGATTCCATGGGTGTACTGGACGCGCTTGGTTTATGTAAAGGCATGTGCAGAGAGCTATCCGTAATGGATTCAAATAACCCAACACTCGCAGGATTATCAAAAGAAATATTATCATTAATTACCCATTCACCTTCATCTTCAGAAGGAGTATTACATTGGGGATTATTAAGACATGCTATAATTGGTTCGCCAATCAAAATGGCTGGCATGCCTGCTTCAGATTCTGAATCCGCCTCATTGCCACTATCATCATCATCTGGCAACGTCTCTTTGGATGTTTCGCCAGTCTCTTGATATAGGAGAGCATCAGTGAAGTAATTTTCCACCCCTTTGAATGGTTGCTTCTCGGCGAAGACAGTTCATACTGTCGCGTCATCTTCAACATATTTGAAGCATTGGTGTAGCGTGGAGGGAACGATCCAGTTGGCATGGATCCACGGTCGTCCTAGTAACAGGTTGTATGACGTGTCAGCGTCAATGACATAGCACGTCACTTCTGACTTCAGGCTCCCGATTCGGCAATGGAGTCAATTTTCCGAGTGGATGACTACTCCCGACATTAAAACCATATATTGTAGTAGTGGTTGCGGACAACCTATATAGTGGTATACCGAGAAAGTAGAGGAGCCTTTTGGGGATGATGAGTGCAGCGATCTTGGATCGACTTGTACCCTTTCAATGCATATTGAACCGATGTATCCGGTGTAGTACAAAGGTCGATCGTGCTTGTTGTCTTTCAGAAGCATATCTTCCGCTGTGAAGGTAATAGCCGGTACCTTCGATTGCACATGATGGCATTCAGGGCATGGAGACTGAGCGTCTTCTTTAGGGATCTCTGGCATATACGTCAGGAATGATTCTGAATTAGCCAGGGCATCCTGAGTGCTTCTCTTGTCTTTTTTGAGAGACGAAGAAGCTCGTGTATTGTAATACGAGCGGGGATATTAGCCAGCTGGGCCAATATGTCAAAATAAAAGGCGTGTCAAGCCCTGGGCCTGAAGGCTTCTTTAGGACGTGGTCGAACCGAACTTTCTTAGGCTTCTCTTTTCCCTTGGTTGGAACCGAAGCAGATGTTGGTACTTGTACTGATGTCGTTTGCTGTTGTGTCTCGTCAGTAGCTTTCTCATACTGTTTTAAGTATGATTTCCCAGATCGAGTACCCGTCGATGGAGGTACATCGGCCTGCGTCGCGCAAGCGTGCTTTTCTCCTTCAGAATCACTGAGAGAGGCTGATGTAAGATTGTCATCGTCTGGCAAGATGGAGATGACATTGCAAGATTTGCCCTTTGACTTGGACTTCTTTGAATCCCATTGTTCGTCTTGGACAAGGTCTGGGTGTATCCACATGACTTCCCCTGTCTCCAGTGTCAAGGGGACAAGACCCCTATTATCCTGAGTTTTAGCCGCAGGATGTTTGACTTCCAGTCGTGGCGCAGGGACTGGATAAGTCCCATCAGGAACTGTGACCTTTGGTGTTTTGCCGAACTCGAGGGTCACCATATTGACAATGACTTTCTTCTGTTCTGACTTTAGTGTCAGGACCCCGGCGTCGATCAAAGCTTGAATTCTATCCTTGAGGACAAAGCACTTGTCGGTAGGATGGTGAATCATCCTGTGGAAGAGACAGTATTTGGGATCATTCGTGCGCCCTATTTCATTGGGACGTCGAGCCTCTGGTAGTGTAATACCCCGTTCCCGGAATACGTACTTAGTTGCGTATTCAGATTTTCGATCGTATTTTTTCGATTTGTTTCCTATATTTATTCCGTATTATGAATTCCTTGTATGATTGTTTTATCTTGGTTGTGGATTCGTGGATTCGGAGTCAGCCCTAGTCTGAACCGAAGACCCGATTATAGTATAGTATTCGATTTGGCCTTTCCGGTGATTAGATTTGACCAATTTCAGTTTCAAATGTTATTTTCCAATATATTAGATTTTCTATGATTTTCTGGATTTTTCCTGAATTAAAATAAATTTCTTCAAACCGGTGTCGGCCAGTGCCGCTGACCGATTCCCGATTTTTAATTCTCAAACTGATTGGAATTTCATGATGGTCCTTTAGACTTTATCTTTTAGAATTGCATTTCCTACCTACATTCTTTTTCTGAGAATTTTATGATTTTATGAAAATTCCAACGGAGTCGGTAGGTAACTGATTCCGGGATTTTTAGTTTTAAAACTATAAAGTATTTCTTAAAAAGGACTTCACTATGAGTCTTCATATATTATTATTGATTTTTGGGTAAATTTTCGAGTCGTTCCGAAATACTTGAATTTCGGACGATTCCGGCATTTTCCGAAATGATTTCCACATCTTTGACTTTAACCCAGGTATCAATCTTTTCATCAGTTTCATCTTGAGTCCAAGAGAAATATCTTCTCTTTATTAATTCTTTTCCTTTTCCTTTTTCTATTTTCCTTTCCTTCTTCTCCAAGACAAATGGATTTTTCCCAATTTTCCAAATTCCAAAACCCTTTCCAAAATGCCACCTCATTTCCCACTCACTCTCTCTCTCTCCCATGGCCGGCCAAGTGGCCAAGGGAGGGGCACCTCACCCTCTCTTTGTCAAGCCCCTATTGGCTAAGAGAGGACACCTCATCCCTCCCCATTTGCACAAAGCCCCCTCTCATCTACACTATTGCTCCTCCTTTACAAAACCAAAATCATATATAAATCAATCCTTTTCATTTCTTTCCCTTTTCTCCACTTCTCCAAAAGAGAAAACCCTCTCCAAGTCTCTCCTTCACCTCAACCTAAACCCTAGCTCCAAGAACTCTACCAGATCTTCTCTTCCAGCTCAAGCTTCTGATTTGGAGCTCGGATCGTAGCTCTCTTCGTCGCCAAGGATCGCTTGGGAGCTATTCGTCGACCACCCTCTTCCCGGACTCGTAGAGATTCAATCAAACGGTTCCAAGTGAGTATCTTTACTCACCAAGATATGTTCCATTCCTAGTATACTTGTACCCCCATATCTTGTGCTCACATGTCATAAAAATCACATTTTTATCATCAAGAACAACCCCCAATTTCTGTTCTGTAAACTGCTCCCCGACACCTATTAGTCGACTTGACCTAGAACCTAGTCGACTAGAACCCTTAGCTGGAACTTAGCTTTTCTGGAAAAACACAGTATTAGTCGACTTACCCCAATTATTAGTCGACTAACCCCTTCTGGAAACAAATCTCAACTCTCTGGAAATCCCTATTAGTCGACTCCTGAATTCACCTAGTCGACTAACCCTCCTTAGACCAGAAACTCAACTCTAGGCCCCAGTCGACTTAAGCCTAATTTATTAGTCGACTTGAACCCCCTAGTCGACTAACCATTTTTCCTTAGTCGACTAATGTTTCCTGAAACAGAAACCCCAATTCTCTGTATCCCAGACTTAGTCGACTTGCGTGTCTGTTAGTCGACTTGAGACCTATATTAGTCGACTAATCCCTTGACCCTAGTCGACTCCTGAAACAATCCCAACTCTCTGGTGCACAGATTTAGTCGACTATACAAGACTGTTAGTCGACTAATCCCACTTGTAGTCGACTAATCCTTCCACCTAGTCGACTAATTCTGCCTGTATGTCTTAGATGATTTCTTTTCTAAAATTAGATCTTGTCGTTGGTTTATGTGTTATGCATTATGGGTTCTTGTACTTCATGACTGGTACTTTAGGACTTATTACTTATTGGATCTCACCTCATATTACTTCATGACTTGTTAATTAACATTATCAACCACTGTCAACTTTATGTTTTCTTTTGACACATGTATGTCACCTAACCATACCACTACCTTGCTAGACCCTATTGTTATGACATGACTGACCCGGCCTATTATCAGACTACTGTTATGTTTCATTTCTTGTTATACATCACCACTTCGTCATGCTATCTTGTAAAACCAAGCATGATACACTTAACCTTGTAATTATTATGTTACGGGAATCCTGTCTTGTTTATGGAACTAAGTGCCACACCATACTCGGTGGGGGCCACCTCTAGAATCCTCTCCCTCAGAACAAAGTGCCACATGGAACAAAGTGCCACACCACACGGTGGGGGCCACCTCTTGAATCTGTGGGGGCCACCTCTTGAATCTGTTGGGCTATTACCGTTATGACTGTTTATTCCCGTAATCTGATAATCTAAGTAAACTACAACTTGTATGGGTATGGGAGGAAGTGATGGATGCCGGAATGATACCTTGCTTATAGTAATGGGATATTATATTGACGATAACTGTTAGTGGGACTTTGGGCCCACATAATATGACTGTTAGGGGGACCTTGGGCCTCCAAACCGGTTCCAGGTGTATGGAAACTACTATAAGAAGTGTTATCAGTTCTCCATCGGCTTCCGTTAACAAAACTCGAATAGCTTATATATGGATGTATGTGAGTTGGGATCGATACCGAGACACATACCTAGATATATGGTTAGGCGAGTAATAATAATAATAGATGTCAGTTATGTTCTCCGTTATAGTTACTGTTATGAGTACCAGCTATGATTCCTGTCTTAGTTCCTGTTATGACTATTATTTACTTGTCGTGATTCCAGTGATGATTCTGGTTATTGGATTATGTCTTTTTCATTATGATTCATGTCTTCTTGTTATGTATTCTCGTTATGACTATCGTATGATTTGCAACTCTGATTTTATATGCTTGGATTACTGTGGCATGAGATAGAGGTATATAGATGAGGGTTTCCTTGTTTGGATTATTCCTTCGATGTACTGGTTTCATGGACAGTGACTTAAGTATATACAATCACTTTTGCTTGTAATCAGCTTTACCTTGTATCCCCTGTTTTATGATTACTTTATATTCATTCATCTATACCATACTTGTGTTCTAACCCCTATTCTTGTCTCTTAGCCACTTGGCACATAGCCTGTTCTTTGTTGGGAGGTCCTGACTCCCTTGGATTTGTATGTTCAGGTTGAAGCTTGGATCGAAGTGGAGCTGTCCACAGTAGATCGAGCTTTCTTTAGCGAGCAGGCAGACTAGCTCTACTTCCGTCGTGCCAGACTCCTTTTTGACTCACGGGATCTTCACCCTTCTCGTGAGCATTTTGTATCTTTATTGTATATTTTACTTTTGGACTTGGTTGTGATAAAGGACATATGTAATATGTATAGTTTATCATATCCTGTGATGACTTTGTATATGTACCTTTTATGTTGGCATATGTGTGTATACCACGCTTTGTGTTGCACTCTGATCCTTTCTTGTTGTACTTTATGCTTAGCGTATATACGTGGGGGCACTCTCTGACCTACGTATATACGTCGCAGTGACGTCCCCGTATCCGTGGAACCGGGGCGTTACAGGTTGGTATCAGAGCTTAGGCTCTTCCACCTATAGTACAAACAAGCAGCAAATTCTAGTAATTTGCTAGTGCCAACTACAATGTACAAAGTCATCTAGTCCTTCTTGATTCTACATCTAGTCCTCCTTGATTTCTTCCTTCATATCCTGAAGTCCTTCCATTCCATTTTCCAGCTCCTTCCAGTCTATCCATACCTAGTATCGAATGGAGAGGAGATCAGGCCGCAGCAACTCTGGATCAGCATCGAATGGAGCAGCGGGAGAGAATGTGGATATATTGAGGGTTATCCAGATGATGATGGAGAACCAGCAGCAGCAGACAGAACTTCTCCGGCAAGAGTTAGCGACTCCAAAGGAACGGAGACCGGGGAACATTTCAGACTTCAGGAGGCTGCAGCCAGCCATATTCACGGGTGGAGAGAAACCCTTGGAGGCTGAGCAATGGCTGACCGACACATCAGACTTGTTGAATGCAGCCCGTGTCCCAGAGGAGAACCAAGTTGAGGTTGCCAAGATTCAACTGAAGGATATAGCCAGGACTTGGTGGCTAGCGGAGGAGGCCAGATTGGAGAAGCCTGTCACTTGGGACACCTTCTCCAAGAGTTTTTACAGCAGATTCTTCCCTGTCACTGCTCAGAAGGACATGGAGGAGCAGTTCATCAGACTTCGGCAAGGGAACAAGTCCGTGGATGAGTATGCCGCGGAATTTCTTCGACTCAGCCGCTTTGCTCCCTACATGGTAACGGATGAGGAGAAGCGGGCAAGCAGATTCCAGCAGGGATTACAGATGGACCTACAAGTATTCTTGATGCCCCAGCAGCTGAAGACATATTCGGAAGTCCTTACCATCGCTCGAGAAGTAGAGCGTGGACTGGAGAAGAAGAGATTGAGCCAGATGAGGAACCAGGCCATGAAGAGGCCTTTTGAGTTGATGGATGAGGAGGATGCAGATAGGGCAACCCAGGGCCCGATGATGAAGAGACCATCCCAAACTCCTCTTCCCCAGATCACATGCAATTTCTGCCACAGGCCCGGACATTATAAGAGGGATTGTCGAGTGGCCAATGGATTATGTTTGGCATGTGGATCAGGGAGTCATGAAGTTAGGGATTGCCGGTTCAGAAGGGTAGAGAATGTGGCTCCAGTCAGACCAGCTCTTCCAGCTCCAGCACGTCCAACTCCAGCACTTCCAGCACCGCCACTGAGGAGGAACCCTGAACCTGTTGATCGAAGAGTTCCACTTCCACCCCAACGGTATGATCATCAGTATAGGGGAATGAGACCGAGGGCAGATCAGAGGAGAGGTCAAGTTCACATCATGACAGCAGAGGCCTCAGATGATGCAGCAGAGTGGGAAGACCAGTATCCAGACCAGGAGCCTTGAGGACATCATGGTAACCTCTACCCCATATCTTGTATTTGAGCTGATTATCTTTCTTAATATTTCTTTTGTCATTTTATCATTGTTCATTCTAGTCCTTCCTGTATTCATCTTATCCCCTGTTTTGGTTTTATGAAGCCTTTATTCGTGCCTTCGTCCTTCTTGTGTTCAATTTGCCCCTTAATGAAATTGCGAGGACGCAATTTTTGTAAGGTGGGTGGATTGTAATACCCCGTTCCCGGAATACGTACTTAGTTGCGTATTCAGATTTTTGATCGTATTTTTTCGATTTGTTTCCTATATTTATTCCGTATTATGAATTCCTTGTATGATTGTTTTATCTTGGTTGTGGATTCGTGGATTCGGAGTCAGCCCTAGTCTGAACCGAAGACCCGATTATAGTATAGTATTCGATTTGGCCTTTCCGTGATTAGATTTGACCGATTTCAGTTTCAAATGTTATTTTCCAATATATTAGATTTTCTATGATTTTCTGGATTTTTCTGAATTAAAATAAATTTCTTCAAAACCGGTGTCGGCCAGTGCCGCTGACCGATTCCCGGATTTTTAATTCTCAAACTGATTGGAATTTCATGATGGTCCTTTAGACTTTATCTTTTAGAATTGCATTTCCTACCTACATTCTTTTTCTGAGAATTTTATGATTTTATGAAAATTCCAACGGAGTCGGTAGGTAACTGATTTCGGGATTTTTAGTTTTAAAACTATAAAGTATTTCTTAAAAAGGACTTCACTATGAGTCTTCATATATTATTATTGATTTTTGGGTAAATTTTCGAGTCGTTCCGAAATACTTGAATTTCGGACGATTCCGGCATTTTCCGAAATGATTTCCACATCTTTGACTTTAACCCAGGTATCAGTCTTTTCATCAGTTTCATCTTGAGTCCAAGAGAAAATATCTTCTCTTTATTAATTCTTTTCCTTTTCCTTTTTCTATTTTCCTTTCCTTCTTCTCCAAGACAAATGGATTTTTCCCAATTTTCCAAATTCCAAAACCCTTTCCAAAATGCCACCTCATTTCCCACTCACTCTCTCTCTCTCCCATGGCCGGCCAAGTGGCCAAGGGAGGGGCACCTCACCCTCTCTTTGTCAAGCCCCTATTGGCTAAGAGAGGACACCTCATCCCTCCCCATTTGCACAAAGCCCCCTCTCATCTACACTATTGCTCCTCCTTTACAAAACCAAAATCATATATAAATCAATCCTTTTCATTTCTTTCCCTTTTCTCCACTTCTCCAAAAGAGAAAACCCTCTCCAAGTCTCTCCTTCACCTCAACCTAAACCCTAGCTCCAAGAACTCCACCAGATCTTCTCTTCCAGCTCAAGCTTCTGATTTGGAGCTCGGATCGTAGCTCTCTTCGTCGCCAAGGATCGCTTGGGAGCTATTCGTCGACCACCCTCTTCCCGGACTCGTAGAGATTCAATCAAACGGTTCCAAGTGAGTATCTTTACTCACCAAGATATGTTCCATTCCTAGTATACTTGTACCCCCATATCTTGTGCTCACATGTCATAAAAATCACATTTTTATCATCAAGAACAACCCCCAATTTCTGTTCTGTAAACTGCTCCCCGACACCTATTAGTCGACTTGACCTAGAACCTAGTCGACTAGAACCCTTAGCTGGAACTTAGCTTTTCTGGAAAAACACAGTATTAGTCGACTTACCCCAATTATTAGTCGACTAACCCCTTCTGGAAACAAATCTCAACTCTCTGGAAATCCCTATTAGTCGACTCCTGAATTCACCTAGTCGACTAACCCTCCTTAGACCAGAAACTCAACTCTAGGCCCCAGTCGACTTAAGCCTAATTTATTAGTCGACTTGAACCCCCTAGTCGACTAACCATTTTTCCTTAGTCGACTAATGTTTCCTGAAACAGAAACCCCAATTCTCTGTATCCCAGACTTAGTCGACTTGCGTGTCTGTTAGTCGACTTGAGACCTATATTAGTCGACTAATCCCTTGACCCTAGTCGACTCCTGAAACAATCCCAACTCTCTGGTGCACAGATTTAGTCGACTATACAAGACTGTTAGTCGACTAATCCCACTTGTAGTCGACTAATCCTTCCACCTAGTCGACTAATTCTGCCTGTATGTCTTAGATGATTTCTTTTCTAAAATTAGATCTTGTCGTTGGTTTATGTGTTATGCATTATGGGTTCTTGTACTTCATGACTGGTACTTTAGGACTTATTACTTATTGGATCTCACCTCATATTACTTCATGACTTGTTAATTAACATTATCAACCACTGTCAACTTTATGTTTTCTTTTGACACATGTATGTCACCTAACCATACCACTACCTTGCTAGACCCTATTGTTATGACATGACTGACCCGGCCTATTATCAGACTACTGTTATGTTTCATTTCTTGTTATACATCACCACCTCGTCATGCTATCTTGTAAAACCAAGCATGATACACTTAACCTTGTAATTATTATGTTACGGGAATCCTGTCTTGTTTATGGAACTAAGTGCCACACCATACTCGGTGGGGGCCACCTCTAGAATCCTCTCCCTCAGAACAAAGTGCCACATGGAACAAAGTGCCACACCACACGGTGGGGGCCACCTCTTGAATCTGTGGGGGCCACCTCTTGAATCTGTTGGGCTATTACCGTTATGACTGTTTATTCCCGTAATCTGATAATCTAAGTAAACTACAACTTGTATGGGTATGGGAGGAAGTGATGGATGCCGGAATGATACCTTGCTTATAGTAATGGGATATTATATTGACGATAACTGTTAGTGGGACTTTGGGCCCACATAATATGACTGTTAGGGGGACCTTGGGCCTCCAAACCGGTTCCAGGTGTATGGAAACTACTATAAGAAGTGTTATCAGTTCTCCATCGGCTTCCGTTAACAAAACTCGAATAGCTTATATATGGATGTATGTGAGTTGGGATCGATACCGAGACACATACCTAGATATATGGGTTAGGCGAGTAATAATAATAATAGATGTCAGTTATGTTCTCCGTTATAGTTACTGTTATGAGTACCAGCTATGATTCCTGTCTTAGTTCCTGTTATGACTATTATTTACTTGTCGTGATTCCAGTGATGATTTCGGTTATTGGATTATGTCTTTTTCATTATGATTCATGTCTTCTTGTTATGTATTCTCGTTATGACTATCGTATGATTTGCAACTCTGATTTTATATGCTTGGATTACTGTGGCATGAGATAGAGGTATATAGATGAGGGTTTCCTTGTTTGGATTATTCCTTCGATGTACTGGTTTCATGGGACAGTGACTTAAGTATATACAATCACTTTTGCTTGTAATCAGCTTTACCTTGTATCCCCTGTTTTATGATTACTTTATATTCGTTCATCTATACCATACTTGTGTTCTAACCCCTATTCTTGTCTCTTAGCCACTTGGCACATAGCCTGTTCTTTGTTGGGAGGTCCTGACTCCCTTGGATTTGTATGTTCAGGTTGAAGCTTGGATCGAAGTGGAGCTGTCCACAGTAGATCGAGCTTTCTTTAGCGAGCAGGCAGACTAGCTCTACTTCCGTCGTGCCAGACTCCTTTTTGACTCACGGGATCTTCACCCTTCTCGTGAGCATTTTGTATCTTTATTGTATATTTTACTTTTGGACTTGGTTGTGATAAAGGACATATGTAATATGTATAGTTTATCATATCCTGTGATGACTTTGTATATGTACCTTTTATGTTGGCATATGTGTGTATACCACGCTTTGTGTTGCACTCTGATCCTTTCTTGTTGTACTTTATGCTTAGCGTATATACGTGGGGGCACTCTCTGACCTACGTATATACGTCGCAGTGACGTCCCCGTATCCGTGGAACCGGGGCGTTACAGGTAGCTTCATTTTATTCTCTTTGTGGTGTAAATGGAATATTGTGACCACCTGATCGTCTCTGAAAGAGTACTGTTTCGGAGGGAACTTAGACTCCTGATTATTGAAGCCGCTCTTCTTGGCCTTCGACTGCACATCCTCGGACAATTCTACGGACATAGTCTCCTTCCCTTTGGCTTGAGAAGACTGCGCTATGTCGCCACGTCCTTTATTATTCATACCCCATTTGCCTTTAGGGTAGATGGTTCGAACTTTTTAGCTGACTTTTCGGCTATCTCAGCTTGTTCGACCAGTTCTTTCCAGGTATGGGCTTTGACAGCCCCCATGCGAACCTACTTGATCTAAGAAGTTATGCCTGCACGTCTGTAAGAGCATGGGTAATGGCATCCCTGCTAGGCACATCAAAGACAAGTTTCTGAACCGCTTAATGTAGTCACGGACAGATTCGCCCTTCTTCTGCACGGTGAGAGGAGCTTGTCCATGGTTATCTCGGTATCGTCCTCATAGAAACGAGAAAGGAATCGGGTTTTCAGGTCGATCCAGGAATTGACGGAGCCTGGAGGGAGACTTCGGAACAATCAAATGCCACCCCCCTTAAGGTGCCGATGAACAGCCTAGCCATGATGGCGTCATTGTCTATAACATTACCGGTCTGAGACCAGAAATAGTAAATGTGCTGGTTTGGCGAGCTCTGACCATCGTACGTATGCAACGTTGGTGGTTTGAACTTCGGTGGGTATGGCACTGAATCCCATTCCAGCGGGTAAGGACGGACTGTCCCTACTTTCTTTAACTCATCCCTCTGAGCTAGGGATGCAATTTGAGCTTGGAGGCCCTTAAGGACTTCAACGTCCAAGAAGAACCCTCCTTCGACTTTTTCGTCTTTGCTGTTCATTGCTGAGATGTTCCTCCTCATCGTGATTGCTCCCGTATCATTGTTATTTCGGTTATTGAGGAGTTGAGTGAGCATCTGTTGAATGTTGTCTAGGGCTTCTTGCTGGGTTTTAGAAGTTTGCTCCTGAGCTTCCAAACGTTGACGAAGGTCTTCGTTACCATTATCAGCCATGTTTACTGATGCTCTGTCTGTTCGCACTGAGCTGACGGTCGCCGAAGAAGCATACCCGCTGTCTTCATCTTCTTCATCAGACTACTGGACTGATCCTCTCTTTAGTTTCAATGAAGCTAATGCAGTTGAAGAAGATGGCTGTTCATAGCTGTAGGGTATTGCAACCCTAGATCTGGTGTTTCAAAAAATACCTTCTTCATGTACCAAGACTTCACCTAAGTCGGGGCTATAATCTGGATCTGGGGAGCTGTAGGGAGTGTCATGGGACGCTCGCCTGCCCCCGCGCAGCTCTCGTCCTCTTCCGGTCGTATTAACGGATGCAGAGGGTAGATCTCCGATACGCTTCTTATGATGTTTCACCCGGACCTGCACCGACAGTCAATCGAAAACTGATCGTCGGCCTGGAGGAGTGGCGGGGATTGGTCCTAGCCGGCAATTGACCGAGTGGATTGTCACCAACTGACATCCCACTTGTTGACAACAAGGGAAAGAAGTTTGGAAAGATTCTGACTTCCGCTTACTTGTCAAAAATTCCCGCAAGTCAGACCCAGTTGGGCCTAAATGATCCACAAAGGCTCTATTGGATCGCGCATAGGACGATGTCTCGCTCCTTTTATAACCGCAGAGGGATTAGCACAGAATAGTGCTTCAACTCTAGCTTCGCGGCTAAGAACCTTGGGAGTGCCTTGGATGTTGAAGCTGCATAAGCAACGCTGTCAACATTTAGGGATAATCCCTTAGCTCCGCTACGAGGCGCGAGCTTAGCGCTTGATGAACTGGGGAGGGAGCACGCTGTGGTGCTTCATCTGCTATGCTGCTGCGAAGGCGATTAGCCTTAGATAGAGCTTTGGATCTAAGTTCGCGGCTAAAGCTTTGGAAACGCCCTTGGGCGCTGAAGCTGCATAAGCAACGCTATCAGCACTTAGGGACAATCCCTTAGCTCCCTGCGAAGAGCGAACTTAGTACTTGAAGGACTGGGGAACAAAGTACGCTGTGGTGCTTTGGTTCCAGCTTCGCGGCTATGAATCTGATGTGTACGCTGTGGTACAGTAGCTTCGCTCATAAGAACGAGGCTAGCGTAAGGCGTTTTCGCTCTTGAATTGGGCGAAGGTATGGTCGCCGCTGTGACTTCGCGGCTAGCAGCATTGTTGGAGCAGGCAGGCATCTTGCCTTTTTCTTCACGAGAGAGACGCACTTCTGGCGTAGCTACGCCTGAGGCTTTATACAGAGCCTTTTGCTTTGGCCTCCACATCTGCTTTGACAAGGGAGGCATAGGTTCGCAGGGAACCTGACCAGCCACGCGCGGGGCTGAGGGGTGTTGACAGAATTCTGCTTCCGATTTTTGCTTCGAAACCTTGGTCATGGAGACCTTTCTATGCTTTCGTGCATGAAGCATTGGACCACCCCAGAGAGGACTTCTTCAAATTTTTCTTGGTCGAAGTGAACGACCAGGTTCTCAAAGTGATAGGCTTGAACTGCGGGCCTGCTTCCTTGTTGCGCCAGAGGACCGCAGTAGGCTCGCAGATAGCCTTATCTGTCTCCGCAGAGACTTGCCTTGAAGATTTAGCCAGAGAAGCTCTGGCTGCACTGGCTTTTCTGAATTCAGAGATAGACCCGAAGGTCTGTTCGTCGCATTGCGACACTTGATTCTCAGCAGTAGAGAAATCGATCCCCAGCGGAGTCGCCATCTTGTTTTCCATTGATTTGCAAAGGGGAAAACTTACAAAAAAAAGAGTCGAGGAGCTAAATTACAAGTAACACAAAAGATTACAAGTAGATCTCCTCTGAGATTCTAGAGAAGTGTGCCGGTAGGAGTCTGGTCAACGCGCGATCACTTTGTCCCTTTGACGATGCGAGCGATGTGATTCCCTTCTCGCCTGGTTCAGGAAATTGGAGAACAGAATGTTGGTAGAACCCTCTTATTACTTCTAAAAAAACCGCCTTCGCTTAGGAATTCCTTCTCGTCTGGTTCCGGAGATTCCTTGAGAAGAAGGTATTAGGGTATCAGCACCCTGATTAGAGAAGCAGCTCTCTAAAAGTCTCTGAATTCAAGAGAATAGATCTCTGTTTGTGCGCACGGTGCGTCCTCTCGAGAAGTCTGCCGTCTCTGGAGCAGGTCGTGGTCTCTTCTCGTGCAGGGGGTGGCCAAGTCCTCGTGAAGAAGTCCTCTCTCCTTGTGCCCCTGGTGGGCTATTTATAGGGAGAGCAAGGGTATAATTGTCCCCTGAAAATATGAAACAGATTGAATCAAATCTGTTTAAATCTGAAAAGTAGCCTTGCTGCGAGGCTAGAATCAGCTTCTGCAAAGCTAGAAGTAGCAGGTAGATCGGTCTCCTGATTTGTTTTGATCCTTTTCATATAATTGGAAGATTTTCCCCTGATCCTCTTACTCGTTTTAGGAGAGTCAAGAGATTATGGCAATCAACTGCCAAATTTGATCTCAGATTTGATCTTGATTGGATTTGATCTTGATCCTGATTAGATTTGATCTCATCTGGAGATTTAATTGGTCAAAGGTTGACCATGACGGACCCTCAGCGGAGCTGCCTGCTGCGTCGAGCTCGCAGCGGAGCTGGAAGGAGCATATGGCGAAGTCCGAAGAAAGCTCTTCAGCGAGCTAGATAACGTCTGTGGTGAAGATACCGAACATCCTTCTGCGCGTTGCGTGTGGCTTCAAGCGAAGCTAACTCTCTCTGCGAAGTTAACTGAGTCATTTCAGGCGAAGCTGTAAGTTAGCTTCCTGACGGAGCTGTGAATGGCTTCAAGGCGAAGTTGATGATCTTAGCCTCTCAGGCGAGGCTATCTCCTTGGGCTCATGTGATGCTAAGTGCTAGCATCTTAGACCTGCTGAGGTCTGTTTAGAGACAATCTGGGCTCACTGTCTGCTTCACTGGATCAGTAGAGTCCAAGTTGCTTCTTTGTCCCTCGGAGATGGGTGAAAACTGGTCGTCGGCTTATCTGTCACTTG
>JAVJIF010017862.1:0-70908 GCA_038442645.1 Agave tequilana
AAAATGATTGTAATGATGTTTTGAAGAAAAATGAAGTTTTGTCTTCAAAAATTAATTTTGTTGTAAAAGAGAATGATTCTTTAAAATTAAAAATTGCATCTATTTCTAAAGATTTAGAAATTTGTTTAAAGAAAAATGAAGTTTTGAAAAATAAGATTGATTCACATATTTGCCATGCTAGGATAGTTCCATCTAGATCACCTATTGCATGTGCCATCTCTTCTTTAATTGAAAAAGATATATCTATGCTGAAGAAGAGTGTTGATTGTTTGGGCTCCACTTTGAGCCAATGTGTTGTGGGCCATACACGTTTGGAAACTTTGTTTCGAAAGAAACAAGTTCCATCTATTATGCATGCACACCCTCCACGGTATACACATGCTCCTCACGGACACCATCACACCTTGTATGCTCATGTGTACACCTGTACACATTGTGGACGTAAGGGCCACCTTGCTAAATTTTGCTATGATCGTATACATGTTTCAAATTTAGCAAATAAATTTGTTTGGGTTAGAATGATACTAACCCCCATGGACCCAATAGATATGGTACCAAAGACCACCCCTCCTTTGTTTAATGTAGGTGTGGGCTCTCACATGACGTGAGAGTTGCTGTACCTTGGAGTGGAAGCGTTCCGAGCTTCATGGAAATCAATTG
The DNA here is from genome assembly GCA_038442645.1 of Agave tequilana. NCBI lineage: Eukaryota > Viridiplantae > Streptophyta > Magnoliopsida > Asparagales > Asparagaceae > Agave > Agave tequilana. The sequence continues at coordinate 661 of JAVJIF010017862.1, forward strand.
GATGCATCACTTTCAAGGGATGTTGGTGGAGAAGACCACCATGTTTTGGAGACAAGGGAAGTTACCTTCTAGGTTTGGTAACGATTCCTAACTCCTAATTTTATTTACATGCTTATCATATATAGCATGTTTTTGATGTTTATAAATTAGTATGTAAATCCCATGATTATTAGACCCTTGACATGCATGTATAGCCTTTTTGAGACACCCATGTTTAATATGGATTATTATTTTGTGTTCTCGTATTTGATTAGCTATCATGTACATCATAAATCTAATAACATGTGGATTTACATAATGATCATGTTTATGCTTATCATGATTGATTTATATCCTGTTTTATGCTTCATGTGTTGATTACATGTTTAGATGTTAGTTTTCATTACACTAGGATTTATACTTGTGCATATAGTGGGCCACAAATAAATCTATATATGTTTGGGCTTGATTGCTTATTTGAACCCATTAGATGTGCTAGTATAGTCTAATTTTGATGATTCATGTATTTTAAACTTGTATTCCTATTTTTAGATTTGTTTTATGAGTTTCATTTCATGTATATGTTTTTTTTGCCAAACTTTAAGATATACATGTATACCCTTTGAGTCATTTGCCTTTCATGCAAATCTATATATATGGACTCAATTGTGTTTAGGGATATGTATGTATACTTATTGTGTTGACAACTCATACATATACCTTGAAATGAAATTTGTCTTGGTGAAAATTTAGTTTTCTTGATTTCGTGTTATTTGTTTAACTTCATGTATATGTCTATTTTATCCAAATTATTATTATACTATACATCCTTTTTGAGCCACGTGCCTTCATGCATATATCTTAGTGGACTCGTTGTGTTTGGATATGTATGTATACTTTAATTTGTATAAGACATACATATACCTTGAAGATTAAATAGTTTTAATGATTTTCATGTTTTCATGTTTCAAGGATATTGAGCTTATTGTCCATCTTTCATGATTATGATCTTCACATTGTATTTGTACACTCACATTTATTGTTTACTCATGTGTTTGTTTTCATGAGACATATTTATGCTTAATTGATTATGAGTGTTGACTATTTTGTGAATTTCATGTTTTCATGAATAATAATTTTGTTTTATTCCTTACTTGAAGGATTTTGTACTAGTTAACAAGTTTTTCCATTTAACTAGTTCGTATTCTCGTTATGGTAGAGATTTTCAAACACATTTTATTTTTCAAATCTATTTTTTGAAAACCCCTACCATCCATGGGAGGTTGGATGGGAGATCATGTTCATGTATGCTTTAAAATGAAAATCATTTTAAAACTTGAACCATGATTGGGTGATAGATAATATGAGATATACATTTGATATTATTGTTGTTTCAATTGGTATCATTGAATTCTTTCAATTGGTATCAATTTTGACCTTTCTTGTATACTCATATATGTTTGTATGTATGTATGCTTTCAATTCCAAGAATATCAATTTCAATTGGTATCTATTTTCCATACATATATATATGTTTGTGTTTATGCTAAGCTTGAGCTTCAATTTTGTTTAATTGATTATTTTTAAATTGGTATCAAGCCTACGCATTGTTTTAGTTTGTATTTCATAAAGGGGGAGAAAATTCGATTTTCATATTTCAATTGGTATTTGTATTTCCACTCCCTTACTTTATGATTGAAAATTTAAATTTGGTATCATATGCTCAAAATGAAAAATATTTACAATTGGTATCAAAATTTTTGTTTAGACAATTCAAAATTATTATGTTTAATTTCAATTGGTATCAAGATTTTCATGTGTTTTGCTTAAAATTGGTATCAATATTTTTGTTTACTTTCAATTGGTATCAAAATGCTACTTTGACATATTTTTGATTGAAATCTTAATTGAATGTAACCCCTTATTGACTTTGTTTTTGTTTTAGACAAAAAGGGGGAGAATATTATTTTTCTTGTTTTCAACCTTTTGTTGATTCATTGTTTCGAACAAAAAGGGAGAAGATTTTGTTTTGTTTTGGTTTTTACCCCTTTGTTGATGATTGACAAAAGGGGGAGAATTATTTGAGAGTTAATATGCATATATAAAACTTCATATTTATGTTTTTGCATATATTAAGTTTAATTTAGTTTAATTTTAATTGGTATCTAGAGCATGTTTTGTTTTGAACATTTCATTGGTATCTAGAACCATCTATTGTTTATGCATTTCTATGCATTCATGTTTAAGAGCCTTCATGCATATTATTTATTATCTATTTGTTTATGCATGAGTAAGGGGGAGCTTCTTTGAAGCTTAACTTTAATCCATGCATATATAACTCCATGAGTTTTGTCATCATCAAAAGGGGGTGATTGTTGGCCAAAGGCCTTCCACCCTAGTTTTGATGATGATTAACTCATGTAGTTATGTTTACTAATTATCTTGTGATTTTAGTTACAGATCTTTGATCAAGATATTAGTTGGTGATTGCTTCAAAAAGAGGAGTTTAAAGCTTTCACATGGTGATTCCGGTGCCCGAGCTTCAAGATTACTCATTTGCACTCGGTGGATCACGGTTTGGGATCGAGTCTACTTGAGATGAAGATCGTCAAGAAGACTTAGGTATCCTAATTTAGTTTAGAGTGTGTTTAGATCCATTTGTAAAGCTTAGAATAGTTGATATGCTCAAGTGCACAACACACACAAGTTTTATGTTTGGATATTGGTTTTTTCGGTTTTTTTAGTTTAACCGATATTTGTTTTCATGAATAGATTGATCAAACAAGTTTATATGTATAATAGATGTATTCTAGTTATACATGCATGCTTAAACTTCTTATACAAACTTATTTTGACTTCCCTATTCATGTATTGAAAAATCCAATTTGATAAAAATACATGTTTTGGTTTTTGTAAAAAAGATAAGACACAAAAATAGTTCAAATTGCTTGATAATTGAGTTGAAATTTTATCACATGTTTACATATTAATGCAAAATGATAAAACTATTTTTGTGTATTTTTACAAGACTTAAAAGAATTTTTAGAAATATTTTAACATGTATTTTCTGTCCCTAAACAGTGTCTGTCAGGCCAGGTCGGCCGACCGCATGGGTCGACCGAACCATAGGCCGGTCGACCCGTACGGTCGACCGACGTGCACAGAACCGTGCACGTCTGGCACACATTGGGACGGCCGACCGGGCGGTCGACCGTAACTGAGAGCAGTGCTCTCTGTTTATTTGGGTCGACTGGGCGGTCGACCGGGTTGCCCCAACGGTCACATTTCTGACTGTTGGCGGTCGGCCAGGCCGGGCGGCCGGTAGCCTGTCAGGCTGCCAGATCAGCTTAACGGCTAGTTTTCTGATGGGGCTATAAATACCCATCTCTTGGGCTATTTGATAAGACTTTTGAAAAGAAAATACCAGAGTTTGTTTTGTGTTTAAAACAAGTTTTTAAAAGAGTTTAAGTGCCAAAAGGATGTCATCTTATTGTTTTTCAAGGGTTTTGGAAAATAAAAAAAAATAGGAATTTGGATATTTGTATTGATTTTCATTCTCTATCTTTTACAAGAGTTTTCCCAAGTATTTTCTTTGTTATTTGATTTCCAAAAACACCTTGATATCCACTTGAGCTATATCTTCTATCTTATTCTATTAGGATCTTTGTTTTTTGTGGAAAAGAGAGTTTGTGGTCTTTGAAACCACTTGTTGCAAAGCCTCATTTGTTGGTTGCTTCCTCTTTGGTAGAGGTTGAGGTTGTTGTATTGGGTCGGTGTTTGCTCCCTCTTTGGTAGAGGTTGAGGCTTATGGTTTGCTCCCTCTAGTGAGAGGTGGAGTTTTTGGTTTGTAACCCTCTTCGGTAGAGGTGTTTGTGGTTGTTGTATTGGCTACGGGCCTACCCCTCGGTTGTGAGGCGGTGTTTGAGAGAGGAGTTTGGTACTCCCAGTATTGTAACAAATCCTCCTCGGTGGAGGTTCCCTCGGTGGGAGATAGTGGATTGGAAATCCTTCACGGTGGTGAAGGCGGGATGTAGAGCTAGGGGCTCGAACCTCGAAACATATCTTGTTGTTAGCGTTTGATCCAATATCTCTCAACTCTCTCACTCTCTTGTTTATTTGTGCAAAGCATCATTCATTATTCATATCATACATTGCTTGCATGTACCTTGCATATTTCATATTGCTATATCTTGTGTATGCTTGGTTGTTTGTGTGTGCCTCACTTATACTTAACCACAAGAGCTTCACATAGCACCTCAACCCATTCAGGGGAAAAAAAGGAGTTAGTCCAGAGCCCTTCACGGGGAATTCGCTATACTTGTGTGCTGTATTAAGTGTGATTGCAATTTGTTTTTTTAAGCTTCCGCATTTAGAGCATTTAGTTTCTAGATTAGCACTTTCACCCTATTCACCCCCCCTCTAGGTGATTTACAATTGGCATCAGAGCATTTACAAGATATGCCCTAACTTGCTCTGAGCTTCTAGTATGACGGATGTCCTCAATCTGATTTTCAAGAAGCATCCGGGTAAAGTCGAAGGAACTTCTCTCAGAGAGAACTAGTTGTTGGCCCAAAAGCCCATCGCTCTAGTTTTGATGATGATTATTAACTCATATAGTTATAGTACTAATGATCTTGTGTTTATATAGTTTCAGATATTTAATCAAGATCTTAGTCGGTTTTTAGCTTCAACAAAAGATTTGAAGTCAAGTTCTGAAGCTAGCATGTGTTGATTTAAGAGCTCGCACATCAAGATTGCATCAAGCACTCAAGAGGAGTCTAGCTCATTTGGATTAAAGTTTAGACCAAGTCAAGAAGGAGAAGATGACTTTCAAGAGAAGATTTTCAAGAAGACTTGAGTCTAGTTTTGTAAGTGTTAAGATTTATTTTTAGATAAAATGTAAAGGATAGATTAGTTGTGATTGCTCAAGCTCACACACACACACAAAATTTATATAGTGTTTTCATAAAAACAGTTTTGATTATAGAAAATACTGTTTTAGTTTTTGAACTTCAAAGTATATATCTTTATATTTCATGAATAGAGTTCATTAAAACATGTTTTATGATTTATATGTATTTTGGATTTCATCCATACACATTGTGGATTCAAATGTTTAGAAAAACTTAATTTGATGTTTCGATATCATGTGATTAAGTTTTATATTTATCAAAACTTATTTTAGTGCTTATTGTCAAAATATAATATATTTCATCTTATATGTGTAGTGGATCATATCCATACACACTGAGCTTCAAAAGTGTTTTAAAATATCTTATTTTTGTATTTGGAGATGTTTTGGAAAAATTGTTTTTCAATTTGGAGATTGATTTTGAAAAATACAGAATTTTATTTAAGGTAAAATTTCTTTATTACAAAAATAGTTCAAAAGGTTTGTAATATGTGTTGATTTTTTATCACACATATTTGTACTTAAAAGTATTTCAATCAACTTATTTTTGTAAAATTTATGAGAATTTATGGGATTTTATTAAAATAAAAAAGACCAAGTTTTTATCCCCAAGATTTGCTAACCAGGTCTTCTGGCGGTCGACCGAGCCAAAAGTCGGTCGACCGGCGGTCGACCGATGTGTACAAAACGTGCATGACCATTTGGCTAGTGGACCGGTTGACCGGGCGGTCAACCGTCTAGAGAGCTTTGCTCTCTGGATCTGGCTCCGGTCGACCGGGCGGTCGACCGCCAGAGAGCTGTGCTCTCTGGATCTGGCCCCGGTCGATCGGGCGGTCGACCCGTAGGTCAGAACCTAGGCACGGTCAACCGGGCGGTCGACCGGCAGGTTGCATGGTCAGAAATATGACCGTTGGCCGGTCGACTGGCCGTTGACCGACAGGTCATCCTGGCTGCTGATTTGTCCTAATGGCTATATTTTGAGAGGCTATAAATAAGCCATCTCTTGGGGCTCTCTTACACAAGATTTTTGAAGAGTTTCAAAGTCAATTTTTCCCATCTCTTGTAGAGGTTTTCTCCACTTATTTTAGGGCTAATACTTTCATATCAAAAGGAGAGTTTTCAAGTGTGTTTTCAAAAGTAATTTCTTGAGTTTTCACCACATCTCTATCCTTATTTTTCTCACAGATACTTGAGCTTTCCATTACTATATCAATCCTATAAGAGCTTTGTTGCAGGAGTGTTTTTAGGTGATCAAAGTGTTGAGATCACCAAGTATTCATTCTTGTACTTGAGGAGGCGAACTTGCGGGTTCGTGTTATTTCGAGTTCTTGTGGGAGCTCGGTGCAGAGATGCGGCCTCGGCAAGCTAGTGTGCTTGCGTGTGTTTGTTCTTGCGGGAACAAGTGAGGGACTTGCTGGTCCGGAGTTCTAGTGTGAACTCGTTGTAGTTGTTGCGGCACGAGTGATCCAGTGGGATCTTTTTTAGTGGAAATCCTTCGTAGTGTTGAAGGCGGGGACGTAGAGCAAGGGTGCTCGAACCTCGAAACAAATCTCCCGTGTTTGTGATTGTTCTCTCTCTCTCACTTGTGTTTACATATCTTGCATGCTTATCTTGTTTATCTCTTTATATGCTTGATATATTTTGTGCTTAATTGTTATATGCTTGGGATTGTTTGCTCACACTTGTATTCAACCAAGAGAGCCATAGTGGCACCTCAACTCTTAATCTAGAGGAATCTTGAGGAGATAGTTTAGAGCCCTTCACCGAGAATTTGGCTACACTCTTGTGTTATACCTTGTGTGTTTAGCTTAATAGTTTTAATTTGCATAAATAGTTTTTAATTCCACATCATTATCATTAGATTAGCTAGTACACTTATTCACCCCCCCTCTAGGTGTACTCTTAATTGGTATCAGAGCTTGGTGCTCTTGATTTGGGTCTAACAACTTAGAGTTAAAGATTCTCATTTTAGCTAATCACTATTTTTGAACACACACATATGGATTTCATGACACCTCTCATGTTTGATATTCTTAACATCCCAACTTGGAAAGTTAAGTTGTCAATGTACCTCAACGCCCTAGATATTCATGTTTATCTTGCCACTATTAAAGATTCTTACTTTTTAAATGGCAAAAATTCTGAGGCTAATGCAAAAGCCCTTCATGCTTTAAGATCTACCCTAAATGATGATTATTTATGTAAGGTTGCTAACTTTGATTCAACTTTTGTAGTATGGAACATTCTAGTCTCTCTTGGTGAACAAAAGCAATACTATGCGGGAGTGACTCGGATGATGGAAGTGATGCTTCCAACATATGCTACATGGTCCAAGGGGATACCCCTTAAGGTAAATTTTGAATCCGAGCTAGAAGAAGATATTGACATGCCCTATGATGAGCTTGCATCGTTTTGTCAAAAACTTCTTGAAAAATATGATTTATTGAAAATTAAAAACAATAAATTGAAAAGGAAAACACTTCTTTGTTAAAAGAAAATGACTCCTATAAAAATAAATTTGCATATGTTTCAAAAGAAAATGAAGTTTTGAAAAAGGAAAATATTTTCTTATCTTCAAAATTAAATGATATTTGTGAAGGAAATAATTTATTGAAAAAAATTATTTTGGTTGAAAAAGAAAAAGAGATTGTTTTGAAAGAAAATAACTCTTTGAAAAGAAAAATTATTTTAAAAGAAAATGAAAACATTTCTAAAAAGAAAAGGATAGTTGATTCTTATTCTAGCCATGCTAATAATGTTGCATCATCTTTTGATAAAAATGAGATTCATGTTTTGAAAAAGAGAACTGATTGTTTGAACTCAAATTTGAGCAATTGTGCATCTACCATGATAGATTGGAATCTATGTTTCGCAAGAAATAAATACCACATATGCATGCACATCCTACACGGCATACACCTCATGTACACCATGATCACTCCCATTCTCATTTGTATGTTAGAGTGTACAAATGTACACATTGCAGCCGCAAAGGCCATCTTACAAGATTTTGCTTTGATAGATAAAATTCTATAAAATTTTCAAATAATCCTTATAAAACTAACCCTCGTGGATCCAAAAAGAAATGGGTACCAAAATCTCCACCCTTGTGTTTGATGTAGGTGTGGGCTCTCACATGAAGTGAGAGATATGGTGCCTTGGTGGTGGATGCATGAGTTAGATGGACATACCTCATTGATGCATCGCTATCAAGGAAGTTTGGTGGGAGGACCACCATGGTTTGGAGGCTTAGAGAATAGTGTGTATGGTTTGGTAACTATCTCTAACTCCTATTTTATTTACATGCTTTCATATAAATATTTTTAGCATGTTTTGGTTTCAATGCTCATTATATTGAATAATCATGTTTTATACTTCTTATGGTGAATACTTGTTTAGATATAGTTTTCATTAAAACTTGTATATATACTTGTACAAGCAGTGAGCTACACTTGATTATTATATGTTTGTACTTCATTGGTCATTTGTACTCATTACATGTATATGTATAACTTAGTTTCGATGATCTTTCATTTATACTTATTTTTTCTATTTTTGTACATATTTTGCTACATATATATATATATTGTTTTTGTCTAAAACTAATAAATATACATGTATACCTTTGAGTCACTTGCCTTCATGCAAACTCTATTATGGACTCGTTTGTGTTTGGGATATGTATGTATATTTTTAGTTTTAATAGAACATACATATACTTTGAAGTTTGTTTAAATTTGATGAAAAATAAATTTTGATGATTTTCATATGTTTTGGTATTTTGAGCCTTATTAATTATTTCATGAATATGCTATTCACATGATTCTTGTGCACTCAAATTTTTTGTTTACTCATATACTTATTTTTATGAGCACATTTTTTAGCCTTATAAATCTTGAGTGACAATTTTTGTGTACTTAGCTATGATTCATGGGATATATGATTTGTTTTCATGTTTGAAGGATCTTTAACTAGTTTTTTAAATTAACTTTAAACTAGCTTCTTGATTCTTCAATTAGTAGTGTTTTCAATGTACAACTATTTTTAAATCTTATTTTTCAAAACTTTTACCCTTAAAGGGTGGATGGTTGGGCGACCATGCCTTGTATCCCTTATTGAATATCTTTTATTATGTGCATGAAAGGGTGGTAGGTATGAGCTATACACATGATCTTCATAGAATTTTATTTTTGTATACTCATATTTTTTTCTTATATATGTATGCATCAAAATTCAATTAGTATCAATTTCAATTGGTATTTCAAATTTCATACATACATTTATATGATTTGACTATGCTTGTTTTTACAATACTTTACACATTTTTAAGAGCACAAATTATGTTTATGTTAAGCTTGAGTTTATTCCAAATGTTAATTGATATCTATACAAGCTTATACATTGATTTCAATTGGTATTTCAATTGATATTTATTTGATATCAAAATAACTTCATGCTTCACTTCAATTGGTATCAAAAATCTACTATTGGTATCTTAAAATTTTTTTTTTAAGTTGTACCAACTTTTATTTTGTCAACTACTATTTGATTTCATTGGTATCAAAATTTGTTTTGTTGACTAAAGAAATTTCAAAATTTTATTTTAAGAAATTTCAAAATTTTGTTTTAAGTATTATCAAAAAAAAAATTTTAAGATGGTTTCTCAAAATTTGTTGATATGTATTGCCTATATGCAAGGGGAGCTTAATATCTCTTTTATATATAAATTCATGTTCAGTGTATCTCACATTGAGGAGCTTGACCTCCTTTCTTTACGTGATACACGTGTATAGGGGGAGCTTAACATCTCCACTTATACATTGTATATTATGCTTTATTTGAGTTAGGGTCTAGTTATCCCTTCTTCATGTAATGCATGTATGCAGGGGGAGCTAACTTTATGTCTCTCCTCTTCATGAATGTATATCGCATATACATCTTGTTTTTGATTGTCTTCGCCCCTTTGTTGATGAATTGACAAAAAGGGGGAGAAGAATTTTGAGAGTTTATATATGCATGTTTATATCTCTGTTTATGCATATATGTTAGTTTAGTTTATGAGCTTTTATTGAATATCTTTATTGTTTATTTCTATGCATGAGTTAAGGGGGAGCTTCTATGAAGCTTATCTTTAATCCATGCATATATAACTCCATGAGTTTTGTCATCATCAAAAAATAGGGAGATTGTTGGCCCAAAGACCCATCGCTCTAGATTTGATGATGATTAACTCATATAGTTATAGTACTAATGATCTTGTGTTTATATATTTTAGATATTTGATCAAGATCTTAGTCGGTGTTTAGCTTCAACAAAAGATTCAAAGTCAAGTTCTGAAACTAGCACGTGTTGATTCAAGAGCTCGCGCATCAAGATTGTATCAAGTACTCAAGAGGAGTCTAGCTCATTGGATCAAAGTTTGGACCAAGTCAAGAAGGAGAAGAAGACTTTCAAGAGAAGATTTTCAAAAGACTTGAGTCTAGTTTTTTAAGTGTTAAGATTTATTTTTAGATAAAATGTAAAGGATAGATTAGTTGTGGATTGCTCAAGCTGATATACACACACACAAAATTTATATAGTGTTTTCATAAAAACAGTTTTGATTTTAGAAAATATCGTTTTGGTTTAGCTTCAAAGTATATATCTTTAAATTTCATGAATAGAGATCATCAAAACAAGTTTATATAGTTTATATGTGTTTTGGATTTCATCCATAAACATTGTGGATTCAAATTTTTAGAAAAACTTATTTTGATGTTTCTATATCATGTGGTTAAGTTTTATATTTATCAAAACTTATTTTAGTGCTTATTGTCAAAAACATAGATATTTCATCTTATATGTGTAGTGGATCATATCCATACACACTAAGCTTCAAAAGTGTTTAAAATATCTTATTTTTGTATTTGGAGATGTTTTGAAAAAATCATTTTTCAATTTAGAGATTGATCGGGGGAAACTGCGCACGAAAAGTGTATGTTTTGAAATCAATATTTAAAGTGTGTGTGCTTTGGCTTCCTCGATACTTCCGTTATAGCATAGAGGCTAAAACGAGTCGAATCTACAAGGACGGAAGGTGATAGAAGATTACACGGTATGTTCACGTGTGCGTTAACGGTTCTTTTATGTTTGAAAGAATGAAAAGAAAAGAAAATAAAGAATGAAAGAGAGTACGGTGAAACACAAAGAAGTGAGAACATAGAAGATAAATGTTTGTGTTCTTGGAATATTTCTAAAAAAAGTGAAAAAGAAAGAAATCACATGGCTACTAACTATTAATGACTCCACCAACATGCTAACCTCTTAGTGATAGTTGCCTCACATGTATCCTTGGCAATCACTAGTCCTTGATTCAAGAGCGTTTTAAGGCATGACCCATATGTAACTCATCACATCCCAACTCAACAAAACAAGTGCCAGCTACACTTAAACCATTAAAACTAAAAGTAAGTATGGAGTAAAGTAATGTTAGCTTGTTAGAGATTTAGGAAGTTAGAGTGTTAGATCCATCATCATGAGCCATCAATGGCTCTTGCAAGAGCAAGGCCAAGTAGAGGCTATTAGATTCTTGTGGAATGTCAAGTAAGAAGTTAGATTAGTTAGTAGTTAGTAGTTAGTTGTCATGAGAGAAAAGATTATCTAAACATATAAAAGGAGTTAGATAGAAAACAAAGAGAGGTAAAGAGAGAACCTTTCATAGCTTGTCACCTTCTATTACAAGAACTCTTGCCTTCCACTCATGTACCACTCTCTCTCCTATTACAAGATCTATAGGAAATGGAAAATACAAATGAGGAAGAAGAAGAACACTAATCTAAACTATCCTAAATTACAAAATGGAGATGAAACTACACTACTCGCAGTATATCTCCCTGAAGAAGAACCCCCGGGGGTATTTAAAGGCACCAGGGGAAAGAGGGCCAGGGGACAAACCCTGCCCAAAGTACGGGTGCGGCCGCGCCCGTACGGCCGCAGAAATGTGGCCTAGGCCGCGTTTCCGCAGCTCTTCTAGAGCCGCGCGTGCGGCACCAGGGGCCGCGCGCTGTCCCGTCTGTCCCCTATCAGATGCAGTTCCCGGTTTCTGGTTTTGAGCCCCTGGTTTTGACGAATCAGCTCTCCAAAGTCAATGGCTATATTTTAGGCCTTTAATCACCCATTAAATGGTGATTTAGGGTCTTCTTCTTCATTGTGCACCATGGACCTAGAAACATGCAAGAGAGGTGTTTATTAGCAGAATTTAATATGAAATAAATGTGAAGATGTGGTATGAAATATGCAGGTTTAGAGACTAATCACACCCCCACACTTATCTTTTACTCGTCCCGAGCAAAACAAAACTAAAGGACTTATTACACCACTTTCACAGGTGACGCGATTGCACTGAGCATGTGCAACAAGCCGTTATAACCTCTAGGTTTCCCCTAGAGAAGGAGTTTTGTCTCCTGAGGATTTTCAGTGGATTGCACCCACAAAATTCATAAAGAAAGAAATCAAATGTTATTATTTTGAAAACACATTTTGAAATAGAGAAAAGTATTGATGTATTTTTGTGAAAATATAAGTGATCTATGGTCATACGTTAACCAGAAATTATTCTACCTTAAACTAAGTCAAAATGCAAAATCTTGTTATAAATTAAATTTAAGAATTTAAAATTAATTGATTCTTTGATCTTTCATAAAACTCTTAGAAAAATATACACTTTGTGAACAGTGAAGGTTTTCGGGATATCGACTCAAACTTTTATGCCATTGATTTTTGTATATTTATTTATTTAATTTTTCCCTTAGTTTTCTTAGGCTTTCTTATTTACCCTGGTAGTCAGCCTTTAGCCGGTGACTCCCAACCTAGATGATCTTGGGGCTCTAGATGAGAATATCCCTCGGACTTAAGGACTCGAGTAAACAAGGCAACGAAACTAAAGGGATTATTTTATTTTTGTCTACCTTTTTAGGTGTGAATAATCATGCTTCCTGAGGTATAATTACCCAACTTCAATAAGTGATTTTTATTATAATTATATATATTTATTTTTTAATATATTTTTTATGGCATTTTCAGTCTTTGTTTCAATCCCAAAAATGTGTAAGTGTGAAGTGCATAAATCTAAGGAAAAAAATTTTAAGATCAAATTATCTTTCCAATTTTACTTTCTTATCCTAAAATTTAAACAAGATCTATTATTTTGACTCGGTTTAATATTTCATAATTTAGGTCTTCCTAATTCCTAAAATAATCTTAATTTTCTTAAAAATAAATCAAAACTATTTATCTTGTTTCAAAAAGTTTTGTAAAAAGAAAAGAAAAGTTTTAAGAAAAGAGAAAAGTTTTTTACAAAAGAAAATTTTAAAAAGTTCCTAAAAGAAGTGTAAAAGAAAGAAAATGTAATACTAACTTAGTAAACCCTCCTCCACACTTATCTCATGCATTGTCCTCAATGCATCGTAAATGTGTATATACATGAAAACATTGAGAGGGAAGGAAAATTACCTCATGGTGGTGGCTCCGGTGGTGGTCTAACTGGGCTAAGCGTGGCTACCCAATCAAGATATCGTGGATCTTGCAGAAACCCACCAGTGACCTCTCTAATATGACCCAGTAAAAGAATGATTGAGTGAATTGTCTTATTTAAAATTTACCACCATCTAACTTCCAATTTTCAAATTAATTATTGAGTCATTTTCTTCAACATTCTTGTCCAACAATGAAGTGTGATTTTGGGAGATGATTGATTTGGACTCAAATGGAACAGGAATAGAAACCGATACCAAGTCAGGAATTTGACTCAGATCAAGTCGAGGTTCAAAACAAGGAGTCGAAATTGGCTCAAAAATAGGGTCCAAACCAAAGAATTGATGTTCACACACTTTCCTCAGCAATGAAGTGTGATCATAAGAGATTGGTGATCAATTTCACGGTGTACTGATACAGGATTCAATGTTGACTTTGGAATAGAGAAAAAATCGGTAAAGATATAGGAATCATTATTAAATCAAAAGGTGAAATGGAATTACCAACTGGAGGTTTAGGATCACTTTCAGGCTCAAGTTCAATTTCAGAAAAATGATAACTTGCCAAAATGTCAAGGTGGTTGTCAAGATTTTGGGCAAGTTCAAATGGATGTAATGAAATTGATTCTTGATTTTTGTCCACAGAAGGAATGTGAATGGGTGAAATGATTGATTCAAGTTCAGGAATTATGAGAATCAAAACTGGCTTAAGAACGTTACTTAGTTTAGGTAACACTACAGGAGTCAATATTGATTCAAGGACTCGATTCACTAACTTGAAGCTCAGGTTCACATTCATTTTCAAGTTCAATTTCAGGAAATGATAACTTGCCGAAGTATCAAGAATTTGATGTTGGTCAAGTTCAGGTTGGTATGATGAAATTGAAGTTGGACTTCCAAAATGACATGATTCTTGGGTCCAATTAATAGAGTTAGGGAGATAAGGATCGGTCAAAGGTTGACAAGAAAGACTTTCCTCCTCTCTCATTGATCAATTCACTCATTAGTGAGTCTAACCTACTGATAGGCCGTGGAACAGAATTTTGAGTCTGAATCATGTCTTCCAAACTTTTTGCAATTGGTTCTCCTTGAAAAGATGAGTATGAAAGTTGATTTTGGAAATTGTGGTGAAATTGTGAGTCCATCAGATTTTGCGGTTGCTGCTCGGACTCACGCAAGGGTATACTCAAGTCCAGTATTGATGGTTGTTCATTTTGAATCGGTGAGACTGGAAAAGATGAGTAGGACTTCTAAAAATTTGGTTGAGATGATGAATCCGACATATTTTGAAATCATTGCACTTTTTCACAAAAGACTTCCAAACGCTTTTCTAACTCAGATTCTTCTTCAATTGGATGTTCTAGAAAAGGAGTATATGGAGTTTGATTTGGGAATGATTGTGAGTTGAGAAAATTTTGAATTTGTTGTTGGGACTCAAGCATGACTTCCATACTCCTTTCCAATTGGATTTTTCTTCGGTTTGTGGAACAGGAAAAGGAGTTTTGAATCAAATCGGAGAATGAATATTGTGAAAATTGTGGACAAGGTGGTTGAAAATTTGACTCGGGGGAGGTGAATCCCCAATGAATCTGTGAAGAGTTGAAATTATTTTGAAAATTATAGTCATAGGATTGGGGATATGGGTCATATTGAGTCGGATAATCCCAACTCGGCATATATGGTTGGTTCATGTTGTACATATCCGAGTTGAAGTTATCCGAGTCAAATGAGGTCGGGGTGACATATGGATTCATGTTAGGATTGAAAGAATTGTTGTTGTTGATATCCATTTCACAATATACAAAAAGAAAACAAACAAACAAATAAACAAACAAACAAAGATAAAGAAAAAGAAAACAAGCCTATGCCAGGGTTGACTTAGACCTAGACGACTCCTAACTGGTTAGACTGTCCACTGGGGTATATTGTCAGAATCTGACCACAAGTTAATCGGCCAGGTAGGGGCAAGATCGGTGGGAGGTATCCGTGCCGGAGCAACAGGCCTAATTATGCCAAACCACTGTTCTTTGAGGTTTCGCCTCTTAATCCCCACACTAGACACCGATTTGACAAGAGTCAAACTCTAACAACTTTCCTATTAGGTCAATCTCCTAAATGAGTCCGAGATATCCCTAGGGGCCAACGTCTAGCAAATTTTATTAAGGCTTGGGTTGTGTAAGTGGGGAGGTGATTTTTGGGCTAAGGGAGGATAATGACTTCCCCACCTTATGTTGTATTGGGTGTTGCCCTTAAGTTCAATTCGTGCAAGTGGGCAATATAGATAAGAATGACACACAAAGAAAGTAAATCACCCATGTGTTGTGTCCTAACTATGTGCAATGCAATACGTGCACCTCCGTCAAGATCATGACAATACAAGAACAAAATATAGGATATTGGAATTGAAATTGACACGTGCCTAGATGCAAATGTCTAAACCATTTTAAAGCATCCAATTTTCATATTTTAGTTCGTAATTATTTACAGTCACAGGTAATATAAACAAAAATTAGTAGCAGAGTATAAGAATATATAAGAACTTACCCAACCACACAAGAGCAAGTATGAACTTCTGCAATGCTAAAACTTTAACCTGTACACCAAAGAACAAAGAAGAAAGTTAACAAAAATGTGAAATTTAGCCGTTCCCATCCCCAGCAATGGCGCCAAAATTTGATCGGGGGAAAATCGCGCATGAAAAGTGTATGTTTTGAAATCAATATTTAAAGTGTGTGCTTTGGCTTTCTCAATACTTTCGTTATAGCATAGAGGCTAAAACGAGTTGAATCCACAAGGACGGAAGGCGATAGAAGTTTACACGGTATGTTCACGTGTATGTTAACGGTTCTTCTATGTTTGAAAGAATGAAAAGAAAAGAAAATAAAGAATGAAAAGAGAAGTATGGTGAAACACAAAGAAGTGAGAACATAGAAGATAAAATGTTTGTGTTTTTGGAATATTTCTAAAACAAAATGAAAAAGAAAGAAAACCCATGGCTACTAACTACTAATGACTCCACCAACATGCAAACCTCTTAGTGATAGTTACCTCACATGTATCCTTGGCAATCACTAGTCCTTGGTTCAAGAGAATTCAAAGCATGACCATATGTAACTCATCACATCCCAACTCAACAAAACAAGTGCAAGCTGCACTTAAACCATCAAAACTAAAGTAAGCATGGAGCAAAGTAATGTTAGTTTGTTAGAGATTTAGGAAGTTAGAGTGCTAGATCCATCATCATGAGCCATCAATGGCTCTTGCAAGAGTAAGGCCAAGTAGAGGCTATTAGATTCATATAGATTATCAAGTAAGAAGTTAGACTAGTTAGTGGTTAGTAGTTAGTTACCATGAGAGAAAAGATTAGCTAAACATGTAAAAGGAGTTAGATAGAAAATAAAAAGAGGTAAAGAGAGAACCTTTCATAACTTGTCACATTTTATTACAAGAACTCTTGCCTTCCACTCATGTACTACTCTCTCTCCTATTACAAGATCTACAAGAAATGGAAAATACAAAGGAGGAAGAAGAAGAACACTAATGTAAACTACCCTAAACTACAAAATGGAGATGAAACTACACTACTCTCTATATATCTTCCTGAAGAAGAACCCGGGGGGTATTTATAGGCACCAGGGAAAGGAGGCCAGGGGACAAACCTGGCCTAAAGTACGGGCGCGGCCGCGCCCGTACGGCCGCGAAAACGTGGCCTCTCTAGAGTCGCGCGCATGGCGCCAAGGGCCGCACGCTGTCCCGTCTATCCCCTGTCAGATGCAGTTCCCGATTTCTGGTTTTGAGCCCCCGGTTTTGACGAATCATCTCTCCAAAGTAAATGGCTATATTTTAGGCCTTTAATCACCCATTAAATGGTGATTTAGGGTCTTCTTCTTCATTGCACACCATGGACCTAGAAACATGCAAGAGAGGTGTTTATTAGCAGATTTTAATTTGAAATAAATGTGAAGCTGTGGTATGAAATATGCAGTTTTAGAGACTAATCAGAGATTGATTTGAAAATACAGATTTTTGTTTAATGCAAAATTTCTTTATTACAAAAATAGTTCAAAAGTTTGTAATATGTGTTGATTTTTTATCACACATATTTGTACTTCAAAGTATTTCAATGAACTTATTTTTGTAGAATTTATGAGAATTTATGGGATTTTATTAAAGATAAAAGACTAAGTTTTATCCCCAATTTTGCTGACCAGGTCTTTGGCGGTCGGTCGACCAGGCAATCGACTGATGTGCACAAAACATGCATGACCATTTGGCTAGTGGGCCGATCGACTGGACAGTTGACCGTCCAGAGAGCTTTGCACTCTGGATTTGGCCCCCGGTCGACCGGGCGGTCGATCGGCCAGAGAGCTGTGCTCTCTGAATCTGGCTTCGGTCGATCGGGCGATCGACTGGTAGGTCAAAGCCTAGACACGATCGACCGGACGGTCGACTGGCAGGCTGCAACAGTCAAAAATATGACTGTTGGCCGATCGACTTGCCGGTCGACCGACAGGTCATCCTGGCTGCTGATTTGTCCCAACGGCTATATTTTGAGAGGCTATAAATAATCCATCTCTTAGGGCTATCTTACACAAGATTTTTGGAGAGTTTCAAGGCCAGTTTTTCCCATCTCTTATAAAGGTTTTCTCCACTTGGGGATAATACTTTCATATCAAAAGGAGAGTTTTCAATAGTGTTTTCAAAAGTAATTTCTTGAGTTTTTCACCATATCTCTATCCTTGTTTTTCTCACACATACTTGAGATTTTCATTGCTATATCAATCCTATAGGAGCTTTGTTGTGAGAGTGTTTTTAGATGATCAAAGTGTTGAGATCACCAAGTATTCATTCTTGTACTTGAAGAGGCGAACTTGCGGGTTCGTGTTGTTTCGAGTTCTTATGGGAGCTCAGTGTAGAGGTGCGTCCTCGGTAAGATAGTATGCTTGCGTGTGTTTGTTCTTGCAGGAACAAGTAAGGGACTTGCGGGTCCGGAGTTCTAGTGTGAACTCGTTGTAGGTGTTGCGGCACCAAGTGATCCAGTGGGATCGTTTTTAGTGAAAATCCTTCATAGTGTTGAAGGCGGAGACGTAGAGCAAGGGTGCTCGAACCTCGAAACAAATCTCCCGTATTTACGATTGCTTTCTCTCTCTCTCTCTCTCACTTGTGTTTACATATCTTGCATGTTTATCTTGTTTATCTCTTTCTATGCTTGATATATCTTGTGCTTAATTATTTTATGCTTGGGATTGTTTGATCACACTTGTATTCAACCAAGAGAGCCATAGTGGCACCTCAACTCTTAATCTAGAGGAATCCTGAGGAGATAGTCTAGAGCCCTTTACTGGGAATTCGGCTACACTCTTGTGTTATACCTTATTTGTTTAGCTTAATAGTTTTAATTTGCATAAATAGTTTTTAATTCTGCATCATTATCATTAGATTAGCTATTACACCTATTCACCACCCCTCTAGGTGTATTTTCACTAGTTCGATGCAGGACCTCATGGAGGTGAAGAATTATTATACCATCTGTTGCGCCAATTCTTCCATGATGTCCATGACTGGAGATAGCTCTTCTGGTGCGCTCCCGGATACCCTTTCTACGGTGGTCTGTATAATGTTCACAGAGGCGAGAGCCAATTCACTAGGTGCAGAGACAAGGCCAATAGCAGTTCAGTTGACACTGAGGTTGTGGCTGACACCTCTGGGACCGTTATTGTGGTAGCCTCTGAAGCAACAGGGGCAGCGACAAACTCCACAGCACCTGGTTCACTGGCTGAAGTCTAAAGTGTCTTGTCCTCCGCGCTAGTGCTTTCCATGGGATCCTCCACTTGAGCTAGCCCAGTACTCTCTGTAATCATAACATCAATGTTAGCAATAACGATGAAAACGGGAGTCTATGGAATATTTTTATTCTCTTACCATGTTGAGGATCCGAAGATGGTAAATCTTTTGGCAGGCTGCTCTGGGATGAGATTTCCCCGATCACGGTGGTTATACCCTCAAGAAGCATCTCAGTAACAGGAACTTCAACGCCCTCTGACTGGGCCAGCTTCTGGATCATCTCCTCAATATGGGAGGAAGTCGTAGCCTCACTACCGGTAGCCACTCCTGTAAAAGAAATTCAAATGAAGTGTTAAAATATCTGCCTAACTCAATAGGGAAATAGTTAAGGAGGATGGAAGAAATTCCTCCGCGGTGGTGACCTACCCCGATGGCGGAACCATCGCAGGAACATATGCTTGCATCTCTTCCTCTGAAATATATGAAAACTTATTGGTATCAGGAAGAGAAGGTTCATCGCCGAAGTCAACTTCGTCTCCCGAATAGTAGTCGTTCTCTTCAGACGATGAAAATGACACCTGAACCCAGGTGGTTTCAGTGACTGAGGCTTTGCCACTAAGAACCCCGGTGGTAGGGCTAGGCTCTACAATCCGGGAAGTAGGCATTAAACACTGGGAGAACCCAGTTGTGGTACCTCCATACCTCTTTCCTGAGCTGAAGAAGTTGCAAACCGAATTGGTCCCGGTTGTGATAGAACTTCAACTTTGGCCCTCTCCATCACTTCTTCAGGCCGTTCAGCCCCTTTGGCCATGGTGGATTGGCCTGCAGGCTCTCCCTCCGCCAAAATTGTTGGGCCCCTGCTACACAAATCTCAGGGACGAAGAGTCGGGACTGCCTCCTCTTCTTCTTCTTCCTCCTCCTGCTTCTCAGTGCTAGGAGGATTATTTCAGTCATCTGGGCTGAAAATTCAACCTCAGATCCTTTTTTGGCCTTTTTCGGACTGGACTCGCCTTGGGAAGCAGAGGCTCGAGGATGCTTGGGCATGGCATATCGAGTCCTCCGAACGGGGTAGTCCTCTTTGGCTCGTTTAGTCTCTAAAATTGCATATTTCATACCATATCTTCACATTTATATAATATTAAATTTTGTTAATAATACCTCTCTTGTATGTTTCTAGGTCCATGGCATGAAATGAAGAAGAAACCCAAAAATTCCATTTAGTTGGTGATTCAAAACCTACAAGAATAGCTATTGACTTTGGAGGATGGTTTCGTCAAAACCGGGGGCTCAAATCCAGAAACTAGGACATACAGCTGACAGGGGGACAAACAGGGGCGCGCAGCAGGCGGCGCCATGCGCGCCACCGTAGAATTGCTGCGGAAACGTGTCAAGGACAAGCAGGGGCGCGCAGCAGGCAGCGCCGTGCGCGCCACCCTAGAATTGCTGCGAAACGCGGCAAGGACAAGCAGGGGGCGCGCAGCTGGCGGTGCCGCACGCGCTGCCCTAGAATTGTCGCGGAAACGCGGCAATTGCCACGTTTCCATGACAATTGCGTGGAGCCGCGCGCCAAGATTTGACGTGCGACTTGTATAGTCTCCCTGGTGTCCCTTTTCGCTTATAAAAGCCCTGAAATTTTTAGAGCTGAAGAAGGAAGGAGTTTTGAGGAGTTTTTAGGATAGTTTTTATGGTTTTCTTCTCCATGTAGTTTTAGGATAGTTTAGGGTAGTTGTTCTTCTTCTTCCTCTTTGCATTTTCTATTTCTTGTAGATCTTATAATTGGAAAGAGAGTAGTACATGGGTGGAAAGAAAGAGTGCTTATAGTAGAAGGTGACTGATTAGTCTCTAACTTCTTATTTGATAATCCACATGAATCTAATAGCCTCGGTTTGGCCTTGCTCTTGCAAGAGCCATTGATGGCTCATGATGATGGATCTAACACTTTAACTTCCTAACCACTAACAAGTTAACGTTACTTTACTCCATGCTTACTTTTCTATAGTATTGATGGTTTAAGTGTAGCTTGCACTTGTTTGATGAGTTGGGTTGTGATGAGTTACATATGGGTCATGCTTTGAATCGCTCTTGAACCAAGGACTAGTGATGGCCAATGATACATGTGAGGCAACTATCACTAAGAGATTAGCATGTTGGTGGAGTCATTAGTAGTTAGTGCCATGAGTTTTCTTTCTTTTTCACTTTGTTTTAGAAGTATCAAAAATCACAAATACCATTCTTTTCTATGTTTTTCACTTCTTCGTATTTCACCGTACCTCTCTTTTTATTCTTTGTTTTCCTTTCTTTTCATTCTTTAAAACTTTGAAGAATCGTTAACATACACATGAACATACCGTGTAAGCTTCTATCGCCTCTCGTCCTTGTGGATTCAACTCGTTTTAGCCTCTATGCTATAACAAAAGTATCGAGGAAGTCAAAGCACACACACTAAATATCATTTTAAACACACTTTTTGTGCGCGGTTTTACCTCGATCAAATTTGGCGCCGTTGCTGGGGATGGGAACGGTTTGATTTCACATTTTTGTTAACTTTTCTTCTTTGTTTTTTGGTGTGCAGGTTAAAGTTTTAGCATTACAGAAGTCCACACTTGCTCAAGTGTGGTCCGGTAACTTCTTGTACATTCTTATATTCTGCTGCTAATTTTTGTTAAATATCACCTGTGCACTGTAAATTATTGTAAGAATTAAAATACGGTAATTGGATACTTTAAAACGGATTAGACATTTGCATCTAGGCACGTGTCAATTTTCATTCCAATATACTGTATTTTATACTTGTGTTGTTGTGATCCGGCAGGAGGTATACCTATGGCATTGCATGTAGCATAGGACAAACACTTCAGTGATTACTCGCTTTTTTGTGTTCATTCTTATCTTTATTGTACACTTGCACAAATTAACTTAAGGGCAACACCCAAGATAACATAAGGTGGGGAATTGTAATATCCCCTACATGATAATACGATATTTTTTTTGTTTTATTTAATTTTAATCCGAATTATGTACCATTATTGACATTGACTATTATGTTTTATATATGTGTATATGTATATATATACAATATTAATAATATTTTTGTTAATTATCATTGTTATTGTTAATTGCCGTCATGTATTATTAATAACTATTATAATCATTATTGTTGTTGTTACCATTATTATTATTTCAGTGAGATATAATAGCTAATTGTTATGAGTTTCTACTATTATTATTAATTAGCACTACTATTTTTATTAATGTTATTATTATTAATATTATTATTATTATTATTGTGAGTGTTAATTATGATTATTATTATTATTATGGTTATTTCCATTTCTCAAGCCCAGCCTATTTCACATTCTTCCTATTCATTTCTTTTCTCAATTATTTTTCCTCTAGCCCAACTGAGCCCAACCCTATACCCATTAGCCCGTTAGCCCATTCATATCCTAAATCTTAACCGACAAATCCTATCTAAATCCTAACAAAATCACAGCTAATCCTAACTAAACCCCAATCACCTTAATTATCTCCTTCTCCTAATTATAAGCTTAGCCCTATTTCCTTTCTCCTCTATCTAACTCAACCGAACACCCACAATCATAACATATTTCTTCTCCAACAAACCCCACAGCCACCAATTTCCAACAACGATCACTTGCATAGGCTCAATTTTCCCAAATCACTGCACCTCATCAGCCTAAATTAGGGTTTTGGTGGTGGAAATGAGAGAGATCCGACGAAGCTGAATGAGAGGGCAGAGGAACAGAGACATGGAGAAAGCCTAACTCTACCTGTAAATTCCCTATTTCTTGAAGTCCTTTTATTTTCTTAATTTGGGGATCCTTTATAATCACAAGGATGGATGCATATCATAATACTCGCTACTTCTCTGTTGATGCTACTAGATTTTTCCTTTTAATTTTTTATAGCATTAGGGTAAATCATAAAGCTTGATTTGATTTTTCCCTGATTTGATCTAAATTTGAGTTGTGTGAAAGATGTACATGGTAATTGGTTATCCCTGATAAAATCCTTCATTCCAGAACTTAGGATCCTGCTGTATGAGTTCCTTTTCTCCTTTGGCTGAGAAATAGTTTGGTTTGGTATGGTTTTCCCTACCTTTGGAAGAAAGGAAATGGAACCGAAATATACTAGAATCGATCTGAAACTTAACTGAAGAATGGTAGAGTTTGGTTTTCGTTTTGGTTTTCGTTTTATATATTCTATTTTGGTATACGTCATACTATTGATTTGTTATATTGTGTATGTACTTCTTGCATATATACATACATTGTATGTTGTAAATACATTATTACATTTACTTATATTCTGTGTATTTAGTTGGTTAATTAATAGAATCATCTTGGTATGAAAACTGAGACTGAACTAAATCTCCCGAATAACTAATTCGGTTGAAATCTACTTTACTCAATTGAGATATACCTTTAGGGCTAAGGTCATTTCATGGAGTGAAAGTAAAATGGGGAACAAAAGATTTGCTGAAACTAAGCATGGAATTAAATACTCAGTGCTCATGCTCTTTATTCTAGAACATCCAAAGCTAAATTGATTAAAGTTCTATGTTCAAGTTGAATGCCCAAGCTTCTAAAATCTCCAGCTAACTTAGCTTTATGCTGTTCAAAAGAGAAAGGAAATGGACTGAGAGGAACCAATTTGGTGGTTGTCCCCCAACTTCACCAAATGGAATCATGACATCTTTTGTTGTCCAGGTTTAAACTATATTATATAAGAATATATCATAAAATATTCTGAGGAAGTGCATGCACACATAGTGAGAATGGAAGCAGAGAAACATCTGCTATCATTTTCCTTTTCTTTTTCTTTGCCTTATAAGCCATGCTAACTTATAAATATCAGTATAGAGTGCCTCTATTTATATTGCAATTATCACATAATGTTCCTTGCAACTTTATTATAGTCATGAAAGTGTTGTCTAATGGTCAATTTTAGGAAAAATCTAGAAGAATCTTGTCTGGAGAGAGCTTGTATTTGATACTAGGCCTTTCCTTAAATAATAGAACACAAAAGAACATCTGAATTTTCTCGCAATTGTTCCCTTGCACATCCCACAAATGCTGCAATATTTTGGTGCAAATCCTGTCAATCAAGATGACTGAAGGCTGCAGAATACCTAATAAGCTAATTTTGCAAACTATATGACCTATAACCATTTACATAGTACACATAATTTTCTGTTAATCTGTATCACTTTGTGCTTGCAGTGCCTTTTCATTGTTCATCCAGTGTTTTGTCTATCATCTTCAGCAATTTCTATCAGTTTCTTATGAGATACATATAACTCTTTCGAACCTATTTGGTGAAATCCGGACCCGTTACGGGAGATTCGGAGTTGTACTCGTTATGGACACGATACAAGGGTGATTCGAAGGCCGACCATGGAATGATCTGTATATAAATACCGGTTCGTGCAGTGAAGACCAGACGGCGATTCGGTTCCGAAACCGCGTCATTTCATGTGAGTGTTTGTTCTCACATCTTTTCTTTATTTACTGTTGCCAGTAGTGTTCATGTCTTTATTCGTATCATTTCATGTTATAATAGGACATATTTTATTAGTATGATTACCCGTGCAACTTCACATGACATCATGATTGTACACCTTATGTTGGCGTCATTTTATGTATTAGTAATTCATCGTTTCTTGGCCTAGTATTGTTATACTCTAGACTGGACTTGATTTTGTATCTGACTTAATTGTGATAATCTTAGAATGTTACTGAAAGTTACTGAGAAAGTATCGTTAAACTGTAACGCTCGGTACAGCTCTATTCATCGTATACACGGTTACTGTTCACTGTTCTTGTTACTGTTCACCGTGTATACGAGTACTGTTACTGTACTGTACTGTCACTGTCATTATACCATCTCAGTATTCTGCGTAACATGAAATTGATTACCCTAATTGAATTAAATAATAATGTAAATTGACAACTTACACCGGGATTGGGGAAATTGATGGAGGAGACAGCGTCTGTATTTTGGGTGGACCTAGGATACAGGTTGCACAGCCGACTGAGGTTTCCACTACAGGGTTCCTGGGGGATGACTGACATCCCATCTGTACTGTTACTGTTCCACTATTTTCACAGTGAGATTACTGTTACTGTTACTGAGTACCTAGCGGTACGGCCTGGTTCAGCGCCAGGAAACTGAGGCCGTGGTCCCGGGTATGTACGGGACCCACCTAAAGCATGGACAATGTCTCTTCTGTTAATTTCAATAAAGTAGGACCCTGATTGACACATGTGGTAGGCGTAGTATGGGATGCGTCTATTACAGGTGGTAGTTGGTGTTCGCTGACATAATAAATAACAAACTAAATCTCACAATAACATTGTAGACTGAACTTGATATACTGACTGATTGTAAACATCTAATAATACCAACGAACTGACTGTACACCTGATACCCGATTGAACTTCTGATGTTGTATTGGTTGGCTTTATTATTTCTATCCATATTTCATATGTTACTCCTGTTTTATTCCAGCATATGTGTTTCCTAGTTTGCTCATATTTATATTCGCATGTCTTTCTCTTTTTCTCTTATACATTAACTAGGAGTTCTGACTCCCTGGATCTGCATATCCAGATCCAGGGCTATTTACTGTTGATCAGGTATTTGGAGAGGATCATATTTACCTTGAGGAGCTAGAGTCTCTCCCGTTTGATTATCGGTATTCCTACTCTTTTATTCATATATCGCATCCTGTCACATTCCTTATTCTTACTCATGCTATCATTGTGTTAGACTTTATATGTATTATTGCAGTGATTTTGATTTATGGTAGAGATTTATACTTGTTCAGGTTAATTTAGGCTTAGCGTGTATACGTGAGATATTTTCCTCGCGTATATACGTCGCCGACTCTAGTCGCGACTCCGTTTCCACGTATTTTGGGAAGCGGGGCTTGACAGGTTTTTCTTGATATCAGAGCCAAGTTTCGACATAAAACGGACTTGATTCTTACCGATAACTTGAACGAGCTATAACTACACTGCAATATACATATAGGATTCACACGATGATATTGAGTCCACTTGAGAATTGACTGTTCTCCCTTTGAAAAATTCCTCTCTTTGACCTTTCAATCTTTCTGATCACATCTCTCCTTTAGAGTAATTTTAGTTCATCTTGATTCCTATTCTTCTTGTCGGTTCTATTTTCTGATTATGTTTCTTGGAATGGGTCATCCATATTGAAGCTGGTAGCAGAGATCAGAGCGCACAGCGGAAGCAAGTGAACCTATGATGCAGTGAGAAGTGGTGTGGAAGCTTCATCTTCTTCCTAATCTGATTTTTATCATTCCCTACTTTATTGAATTTCGAGGACGAAATTTTTATAAGGTGGGTAGAATGTAATATCCCTTACATGATAATACGGTATTTTTTATTTTATTTAATTTTAATCCGAATTATGTACCATTATTGACATTGACTATTATGTTTTATATATGTGTATATGTATATATATACAATATTAATAATATTTTTGTTAATTATCATTGTTATTGTTAATTGCCGTCATGTATTATTAATAACTATTATAATCATTATTGTTGTTGTTACCATTATTATTATGTCAGTGAGATATAATAGCTAATTGTTATGAGTTTCTACTATTATTATTAATTAGCACTACTATTTTTATTAATGTTATTATTATTAATATTATTATTATTATTATTGTGAGTGTTAATTATGATTATTATTATTATTATGGTTATTTCCATTTCTCAAGCCCAGCCTATTTCACATTCTTCCTATTCATTTCTTTCTCAATTATTTTTCCTCTAGCCCAACTGAGCCCAACCCTATACCCATTAGCCCGTTAGCCCATTCATATCCTAAATCTTAACCGACAAATCCTATCTAAATCCTAACAAAATCACAGCTAATCCTAACTAAACCCCAATCACCTTAATTATCTCCTTCTCCTAATTGCCCTATTTCCTTTCTCCTCTATCTAACTCAACCGAACACCCACAATCATAACATATTTCTTCTCCAACAAACCCCACAGCCACCAATTTCCAACAACGGTCACTTGCATAGGCTCAATTTTCCCAAATCACTGCACCTCATCAGCCTAAATTAGGGTTTTGGTGGTGGAAATGAGAGAGATCCGACAAAGCTGAATGAGAGGGCAGAGGAACAGAGACATGGAGAAAGCCTAACTCTACCTGTAAATTCCCTATTTCTTGAAGTCCTTTTATTTTCTTAATTTGGGGATCCTTTATAATCACAAGGATGGATGCATATCATAATACTCGCTACTTCTCTGTTGATGCTACTAGATTTTTCCTTTTAATTTTTTATAGCATTAGGGTAAATCATAAAGCTTGATTTGATTTTTCCCTGATTTGATCTAAATTTGAGTTGTGTGAAAGATGTACATGGTAATTGGTTATCCCTGATAAAATCCTTCATTCCAGAACTTAGGATCCTGCTGTATGAGTTCCTTTTCTCCTTTGGCTGAGAAATAGTTTGGTTTGGTATGGTTTTCCCTACCTTTGGAAGAAAGGAAATGGAATCGAAATATACTAGAATCGATCTGAAACTTAACTGAAGAATGGTAGAGTTTGGTTTTCGTTTTGGTTTTCGTTTTATATATTCTATTTTGGTATACGTCATACTATTGATTTGTTATATTGTGTATGTACTTCTTGCATATATACATACATTGTATGTTGTAAATACATTATTACATTTACTTATATTCTGTGTATTTAGTTGGTTAATTAATAGAATCATCTTGGTATGAAAACTGAGACTGAACTAAATCTCCCGAATAACTAATTCGGTTGAAATCTACTTTACTCAATTGAGATATACCTTTAGGGCTAAGGGTCATTTCATGGAGTGAAAGTAAAATGGGGAACAAAAGATTTGCTGAAACTAAGCATGGAATTAAATACTCAGTGCTCATGCTCTTTATTCTAGAACATCCAAAGCTAAATTGATTAAAGTTCTATGTTCAAGTTGAATGCCCAAGCTTCTAAAATCTCCAGCTAACTTAGCTTTATGCTGTTCAAAAGAGAAAGGAAATGGACTGAGAGGAACCAATTTGGTGGTTGTCCCCCAACTTCACCAAATGGAATCATGACATCTTTTGTTGTCCAGGTTTAAACTATATTATATAAGAATATATCATAAAAATATTCTGAGGAAGTGCATGCACACATAGTGAGAATGGAAGCAGAGAAACATCTGCTATCATTTTCCTTTTCTTTTTCTTTGCCTTATAAGCCATGCTAACTTATAAATATCAGTATAGAGTGCCTCTATTTATATTGCAATTATCACATAATGTTCCTTGCAACTTTATTATAGTCATGAAAGTGTTGTCTAATGGTCAATTTTAGGAAAAATCTAGAAGAATCTTGTCTGGAGAGAGCTTGTATTTGATACTAGGCCTTTCCTTAAATAATAGAACACAAAAGAACATCTGAATTTTCTCGCAATTGTTCCCTTGCACATCCCACAAATGCTGCAATATTTTGGTGCAAATCCTGTCAATCAAGATGACTGAAGGCTGCAGAATACCTAATAAGCTAATTTTGCAAACTATATGACCTTTAACCATTTACATAGTACACATAATTTTCTGTTAATCTGTATCACTTTGTGCTTGCAGTCCTTTTCATTGTTCATCCAGTGTTTTGTCTATCATCTTCAGCAATTTCTATCAGTTTCTTATGAGATACATATAACTCTTTCGAACCTATTTGGTGAAATCCGGACCCGTTACGGGAGATTCGGAGTTGTACTCGTTATGGACACGATACAAGGGTGATTCGAAGGCCGACCATGGAATGATCTGTATATAAATACCGGTTCGTGCAGTGAAGACCAGACGGCGATTCGGTTCCGAAACCGCGTCATTTCATGTGAGTGTTTGTTCTCACATCTTTTCTTTATTTACTGTTGCCAGTAGTGTTCATGTCTTTATTCGTATCATTTCATGTTATAATAGGACATATTTTATTAGTATGATTACCCATGCAACTTCACATGACATCATGATTGTACACCTTATGTTGGCGTCATTTTATGTATTAGTAATTCATCGTTGCTTGGCCTTGTATTGTTATACTCTAGACTGGACTTGATTTTGTATCTGACTTAATTGTGATAATCTTAGAATGTTACTGAAAGTTACTGAGAAAGTATCGTTAAACTGTAACGCTCGGTACAGCTCTATTCATCGTATACACGGTTACTGTTCACTGTTCTTGTTACTGTTCACCGTGTATACGAGTACTGTTACTGTACTGTACTGTCACTGTCATTATACCATCTCAGTATTCTACGTAACATGAAATTGATTACCCTAATTGAATTAAATAATAATGTAAATTGACAACTTACACCGGGATTGGGGAAATTGATGGAGGAGACAGCGTCTGTATTTTGGGTGGACCTAGGATACAGGTTGCGCAGCCGACTGAGGGTTCCACTGCAGGGTTCCTGGGGGATGACTGACATCCCATCTGTACTGTTACTGTTCCACTGTTTTCACAGTGAGATTACTGTTACTGTTACTGAGTACCTAGCGGTACGGCCTGGTTCAGCGCCAGGAAACTGAGGCCGTGGTCCCGGGTATGTACGGGACCCACCTAAAGTATGGACAATGTCTCTTCTGTTAATTTCAATAAAGTAGGACCCTGATTGACACATGTGGTAGGCGTAGTATGGGATGCGTCTATTACAGGTGGAAATTGGTGTTCGCTGACATAATAAATAACAAACTGAAATCTCACAATGACATTGTAGACTGAACTTGATATACTGACTGATTGTAAACATCTAATAATACCAACGAACTGACTGTACACCTGATACCCGATTGAACTTCTGATGTTGTATTGGTTGGCTTTATTATTTCTATCCATATTTCATATGTTACTCCTGTTTTATTCCAGCATATGTGTTTCCTAGTTTGCTCATATTTATATTCGCATGTCTTTCCCTTTTTCTCTTATACATTCACTAGGAGTTCTGACTCCCTGGATCTGCATATCCAGATTCAGGGCTATTTACTGTTGATCAGGTATTTGGAGAGGATCATATTTACCTTGAGGAGCTGGAGTCTCTCCCGTTTGATTATCGGTATTCCTACTCTTTTATTCATATATCGCATCCTGTCACATTCCTTATTCTTACTCATATGCTATCATTGTGTTAGACTTTATATGTATTATTGCAGTGATTTTGATTTATGGTAGAGATTTATAACTTGTTCAGGTTAATTTAGGCTTAGCGTGTATACGTGAGATATTTTCCTCGCGTATATACGTCGCCGACTCTAGTCGCGACTCCGTTTCCACGTATTTTGGGAAGCGGGGCGTGACAGGAATTCATTACCCTCCCTTAGCCCAAAAATCACCTCCCCACTCACACAACCAAGCCTAATAAAATTTGCTAGACGTTGGCCCCTAGGGACATCTCGGACTCATTTAGGATATTGACCTAAGGAGGAAGCTGTTAGAAGTTGACTCTTGTCAAATTAGAGTCTAAGGTTGGGGATTGAGAGGCGAAACCTCGAAAAATAGTGGTTTTGTATAATTAGGCCCGTTGCTCCGGCACGGATACCTCCCACTGATCTTACCCCTACCTGGCCGATTAACTTGTGATCAGCTTCCAACAATATACCCCCCATGGATAGTCTAACCAGTTAGGAGTCGTCTAGGTCTAAGTCAACCTTAGCATAGGCTTGTTTTCTTTTTTTTTCTTTGTTTGTTTGTTTTCTTTCTTTTTTGTAAATTGTTATATGGATTTTAATAACAACAATTCTTTCAATTATGATATGAATCCATATTTCACTCTGACCTCATTTGACTCGGATAACTCTGACCCGGCTATGTACAACATAAACCAACCATATATGCTGGGTTGGGATTATTCGAATCAATATGACCCATATCCCCAACCATATGACCATAATTTTCAAAATAATTTCAACTCTTCACAGAGTTCATGGGATTCACCTACCCCGAGTCAAATTTTCAACCATCTTGTTCACATTTTTCACAATATTCTTTCCCCGATTTTGGTTCATATACTCCTTTTCCTGTTCCACAACCTGAAGAAAAATCTTATTTGGAAAGGAGTATAGAAGAGTCCCTGCAACAAATGTAAAATTTGCTCAATTCACAATCCTTCCCATATCAAACTACACATACTCTTTTTCTAGAGCATCCAATTGAAGAAGAATCTGAGCTAGAAAAGCGTTTGAAAGTCTTTTGTAATAGAATGCAAAACATGTTGGACTCCTCATCTCAACCAAATTTTCAAGAGTCATACTCATCTTTTCCAGTCTCACCTATTCCAAATGAACAAACTTCAATACTGGACTTGAGTATGGAACCCTTGCGTGAGTCCAAGCAGCAAACGCAATATCCGATGGACTCACAATTTCACCACAATTAATTTCCATACTCATCTTTTCAAGAAAACCAATTACAAAATGTATGGAAGACATGATTCAGACTCAACATTCTGTTACCCTGTCTGTCAGTAGGTTAGACTCAATAATGAGCGATCTGATCAATGAAAGCGAGGAAAATCTTTCTTGTCAACCATTGACCAATCCTTATATCCCTAACTCTACTGATTGGACCCTTGAATCATGTCATTTTGGGAATCCAGATTCAATTTCAGAACACACATTCGAACTTGACCAAACCCCAAGTTATGAAAGTCACTTGGATATTCTGGCAAGTTATCCCTTCCCTGAAATTGAAATCGAACATGAATGTGATCCTGAACCTCCTGTTGGGAATTCCATTTCACTTTTTGATTCAATAATGACTCCGGTATCTTTACCAGATTTTTTCTCTATTCTGGAGTCAACATTAAATCCTGTACCCGTACACTGTGAAATTGAATCATCAATATCTTATGATCACACTATGGGGAAAGTGTGTGAACATCAATTCTTGGTTTGGACCCTTTTTTGAACCAATTTCGACTCTCATTGTTGACTCTCGACTTGATCTGAGTCAACTTCCCGAGTCGGTATCGGTTTTTCTTCCCATTCCATTTAAGTCCAAATTCATCATTTTCAAAAATCACACTTCATTGTTGGACAAGAATGTTGACAAAAGTGACTCAGTAATTATTTTTGAAAATTGGAAATTAGATGGGGATAAATTTTTCAATAAGACCATTCCATCCATCATTCTTTTCTTGGGTCATATTAGAGAAGTCCTTGGTGGGTTTCTAGAAGATCCACGATATCTT
Source organism: Agave tequilana (assembly GCA_038442645.1). Taxonomy (NCBI): domain Eukaryota; kingdom Viridiplantae; phylum Streptophyta; class Magnoliopsida; order Asparagales; family Asparagaceae; genus Agave; species Agave tequilana. Next base: position 33,132 of record JAVJIF010017862.1, read on the forward strand.
GATTGGGTCGCAACGCTTGGCCCAATCCGACCACCACCAGAGCCACCCCCTTGAGGTAATCTTCCTTCTCTCTCCATTTGTTTCATGTATTTACACATTCACGATGCATTGAGGACCATGCATGAGATAAATGTGGGGGAGGGTTTACTAACGTAGTTAGTTTTATATTTTCTTTCTTTTACACTTCTTTTTAATTAAACGAGAACAAAAAAATCTTTTATACAAAAACTTTTTTTCTTTTTACAAAAAATTTTGAAACCAGAGAAATAGTTTTTGATTTATTTTTAAGAAAATTAAGATTATCTTAGAAATTAGGAATACCTAAAATTATGAAATTTTAAACCGAGTCAAAATAATAGATCTTGTTTAATTTTAGAATAAGAAAGTAAAATTGAGAAGATAATTTTATCTTGAATTTTTTGCCTTAGATTTATGCACTCCACACTTACACAATTTTTGGGATTGAAATAAAGACTGAAAATGCCATAATATATATATATATATATATATATATATATATGATAAATAAAAATCACTTATTGAAGTTGGGTAATTATGCCTCAGGAAGAATGATTATTCACACCTAAAATGGTGGACAAAAAATAATAATAATAATAAATAATCTCTTTTAGTTTTGTGGCCTTGTTTACTCATGTCTTTAGTTCGAGGGATATTTTCTCATCTGGTGCCCTAAGACCATCTGGTTTGGGAGTCACCGGCTTAAGGCTCACTATCCGAGTAAATAAGAAAGTCTAAGAGAACTAAGGGAAGAAAAAATATATATAAATAAATGGCATGAAAGTTAGAGTCGATATCCCAAAAACCTTCACAGTTCACAAAGTGCATATTTTTCTAAGAATTTTATGAAAGATCAAAGAGTCAATTCAATTTTAAATTCTTACATTTAATTTATAACAAGATTTTTTGCATTTTGACTTAGTTTAAGAAAGAACAATTTCTGGTTAACCTATGACCTTGGATCACTTATATTTTCGCAAAAAATATTTCAACACTTTTCTCTATTTTCAAAATATGTTTTCAAAATACTAACATTTGATTTCTTTCTTTATGGATTTTGTGGGTGTAATCCGCTGAAAACCCTCAGGAGACAAAACTCCTCCTCTAGGGGAAACCTAGAGGTTTAACGGCTTGTTGTACATGCTCAGTGCAATCGCGTCACCAGCGAAAGTGGTGTAATAATTTTCTTAGTTTTTTGTTTTGCTCGGGACGAGCAAAAAGATAAGTGTGGGGGTGTGATTAGTCTCTAATTTTGCATAATTTTTATCACATCTTCACATTTATTTCGTATTAAATTCTTCTAATAAAGCTTTGCTTGCTTGATTCTTGGTCCATGGTTTGCAATGAAAAAGAAGACCCTAAATTACCATTTAATTGGTAATTAAGGCCTATTAAGATAGCCATTGACCTAGGAGGCTGATTCTGTCAAAATCAGGGGCTGCAAACACAAAACCGGGACCAGATACAGACAGGAGACAAAAAGGACTGCGCGCGGCTCGAAACACCGCGCGTGCGGTCACTACATGGCCGCGAAAACGCGGCTCTAACCGCGTTTCTGCGGCCATACGGCCGCGGCGCGCCCCGCGTTTTGGGCCAGGGTTTGTCCCCTGGCCCCCCTCTTCCCTGGTGCCTATAAAAACCCCCCTGGGGTTCCAGAGTTGGGATATACAGAGTTTAGGAGTAGTTTTCATTCTATGTTGTAATTTAGGGTAGTTTAGTTTAGATTAGTTCTTCTTCCTCCATTGTATTTTTCATTTTGTAAATCTTATAATAGGGAGAGAGAGCGGTACATGCTTGAAATGCAAGAGTGCTTATAATAGAAGGTGACAATCTATGAAAGGTGCTCTCTTTACCTCTCTATGTTTTCTTCTCTCTAAATCTCTTTTACATGTGTAGCTAACTTTTCTCTCATGGGAACTAACTACTAACCACTAACTTGCTAACTTCTTATTTGATAATCCATATGAATCTAATAGCCTCGGTTTGGCCTTGCTCTTGCAAGAGCCATTGATGGCTCATGATGATGGATCTAACACTCTAACTTCCTACCACTAACAAGTTAACATTACTTTACTCCATGCTTACTTTTCTATAGTATTGATGGTTTAAGTGTAGCTTGCACTTGTTTGATGAGTTGGGTTGTGATGAGTTACATATGGGTCATGCTTTGAATCGCTCTTGAACCAAGGACTAGTGATGGCCAATGATACATGTGAGGCAACTATCACTAAAAGGTTAGCATGTTAGTGGAGTCATTAATAGTTAGTGTCATGAGTTTTCTTTCTTTTTCACTTTGTTTTAGAAGTATCAAAAGCCACAAATACCATTCTTTTCTATGTTTCCCACTTCTTCGTATTTCACCGTACCTCTCTTTTTATTTTTTTCCTTTCTTTTCATTCTTTAAAACTTTGAAGAATCGTTAACATACACGTGAACATACCGTGTAAGCTTCTATCGCCTCCCGTCCTTGTGGATTCGACTCGTTTTAGCCTCTATGCTATAACGGAAGTATCGAGGAAGCCAAAGCACACACACTAAATATCAATTTCAAAACATACACTTTTTGTGCGCGATTTTACCTCGATCAATAATTCACATGAATCTAATAGTCTCTACTTGGCCTTGGCCTTCCTCTTACAAGAGCCATTGATGGCTCATGATGATGGATTCTAACACTCTAACATCCTAACTCTCTAACAAGCTAATATTACTTTATTTCATACTTGCTCTTGTTTAGTTTTGATGATTTAAATGTAACTTGCACTTGTTTTGTTGAGTTTGGATGTGAAATTTATCTTATGGGTCATGCTTTGAAATGCTTTTGAACCAAGGGCTAGTGATGGCCAAGGATACATGTGAGTCAACTGTCACTAAAAGGTTAGCATAGTTAGTAGAGCCATTAGTAGTTAGTAGTCATGAGTTTTCTTTTTCTTTTTACTTTATTTTAGATACACAAACAAAAATCACTAAAAATATTTCTTCTATGTTTCCCACTTCTTTGTGTTTTCACCATACTTCTCTTTTCATTCTTTGTTTTCTTTTCTTTTGATTCTTTAAAATGTTGAAGAAACTTTAACACACACGTGAACATTCTAGTAAAGCTTCTATCGCTTCCCGTCCCTGTGAATTCAACCCGTTTAGCTTCTATGCTATAACGGAAGTATCGAGGAAGCCAAAGCACGCACTTTTAACTATTGATTTTGAAACATACACTTTTCGGGCGCGGTTTTACCCCGATTAAATTTTGGCAAAAAAACCATTTTTTTATGTTTCTCACTTCTTCGTGTTTTTACCGTAATTCTCTTTTCATTCTTTGTTTTCTTTTCTTTTGATTCTTTAAAATGTTAAAGAAACTTTAACACACACGTGAACATTGCTGTAAAGCTTCTATCGCTTCCCATCCCTGTGGATTCGATCCGTTTAGCCTCTATGCTATAACGGAAGTATCGAGGAATCCAAAGCATGCACTTTTAACTATTTATTTTAAAACATACACTTTTCGTGCGCGGTTTTCCCCTGATTGAGGTTGAACCTGCACACAAAATACTGTATTTCAGATTTTAAAATTAAAGTGTGCAAGTTACTCAATTCTACCGCAATAGCAAATGGCTATGCGGGTCGTGATCCACAAGGAGGGACTAGCGTAGAAGCTTTTTTAGTAAGTTCTCTTTTAGGCTACAAAGTATGGTTAAAGTTCTTCTTTAGTTCTTTAAAAGAAAAAGAAAAAATTGAATTAAAGTTAAATTAGGACGAAGATGGTAGATTAAGAAGATGGAGAAACTAGAAATGATCTGTACAAAGAAATGGAAAAAGGAGTGATAAAAGAAGTGTAGATTGTGCTGTTCTAAACTAAAGAATTAAAAGAAAAGAATCTAAAAGTTACTTACCTCCTTTGGTCAAATGCTTACCTTGAATCTTTGTAATGATGTTACCTTGAAGTGAGGCGATCAACGTATAGCCCATAAGAGTTGATTCCCGTCTCCTCCACATTATATCATCAAGACGTTGCAAGTATGAAGTGATACAGAATGAAACTCAAAATCCATTGTCATGAGCTATCGGTGGCACTCGCAAAGGCAAGGCTCTTTCGATGCTTTAAGACTCACTTGGATAGCTATTGGTACCAAAAAAAGAAAAGTAGAGAAGAAGAAGAAGAACAAAAATAAAGTACATACAAAAGGGAAACTACAGATTCGATTTTATAACAATAAGAGAAAAGAAGAAAATCTTACACTGGTGTCACTCTCAGCACAAGCTTCATTCTCATTCTCCTATGAAACTCTGATCTCCTCTGATTTACATGAATTAAAACTGAAAATTACATGAAAATAAAAACAAAAACCTACACTACAAAAAATGAAAAAGTGGACTAAATTTTATCTCTGCATCCTCGCTCCCTGTACACTCTGAAAAACCCTCTATTTATAGGCAAAACCCAACATGGGAGGGCGTATGAAGACAGGGGGAGCAAACGGTCCCCCTAACTCCCTAACAAAGCCACGGATCCCTGGCTTATGCCGCGTTTCCACGGCCTTTCTGTGGCCAGGTGGCCACAGCTGAGGGCTGGAGTAGCCTGGTTTCGGGATATGACTTTATCTTTGTAGGCTGTCTAAAAATCACTAAAGACAAGTCATCAAAAAGCAGAGTCCAAACTCCAGACGCAGGGCTAATCATAGCCATCACAGCAGCATCAAGACGTGAGGGTCGAAACCCGCGTCTCAGCATCATTGCAGCACCAAGACGTGATGGTTGAAACCCGCGTCTCAGCATTACTGCAGTACCAAGACGTGAGGGTCAAAACCCGCGTCTCAGCATCACTGCAGCACCAAGGCGCAAGGGTCAAAACCCGCGTCTCAGCATCACTGCAGCACCAAGGCGCGAGGGTCGAAACTCGCATCTCTGCATCACTGCAGCACCAAGGCGCGAGGGTCGAAACCCGCGTCTCAGTTATAACTGCCCTCGTTATTGGGTCAATTGCCACCCACATAATGAGGAAGTTAACCCCCATTATGGAGCATTTTTAGGGGGCACGTTCACCCCTGAAACCTCTATAAATAAGCCCCGTTGCTATGGAGAAGGGGTCAGTTGATCAGAGAATTCTTGGAGAAGAATTTCACTTGGGAGCTTCCACCGAAAAGAGAGTTCAACTCTTCGAACAACTTGTTGCGTACAAGTTAATCTTGGCCTACAATCTCTTTGAGATTTCTGGTTGACAGGAGCTGTGTTACTCCGTCTGCCATCCAAAGAGAGGATTCCCAAGAGGTCCGGACGTTCACCCGGTCAACGGAAAACAAGATTCACATTCCACCGCCACATCAAGAACCTAACATTAAACAAAGGGGAGATTCAAGTCTAAACATCTCCCCTCCCTTGTAGTCGGAGTGTTAATCTGCTGTAATCTTTCATTTGATTCGAGAAAATTTTACAAGGAAACTTCTCCCACCGTACAAGAGATGGCGACTCCGCTGGGGACTACTTTCTCTACTGACGAGCAAGTTGTGGCGCAAGGTGACGTCACCTGTATGGGAAAAACGGTCGAATCACTTATCGTAGAATTCGACCAGGCGACGTATGAAGAGTTCCTCTCTTCTGGCTCTAAGAGCCCAAAGGCAAGAGTCTACCGAAAAGTCTCTTTGGGGACTTGCTCTCAAGTTCGCTCCGAGATTCTCCCAGACGCGACTGGTGAGAAGGATGTAGTGGTTAATCGCATCATGTGTAATGCCCGCGCCTCTCAGGAGGCCCGCATGGTTAGCGTCCCTGACGTTCAGCCTATTCATCCCCTTCCTCAGCACCAGGTTACCGGGGGTTCCCTTCAACCCACACGGCGTAACCGGAACGCTGAGCAGCGACAGAGGCGGCGTGCGCGTCAATTACACGTTGGAACAACTGTTGGTCCAACAGAGATAGGACGCGAAGTTCAGACCGGCGTCTCTTCTGTACCACATCAGACACGTAAGGCCCGCATTTGGCAACCTAAACGTGAGATTCACCAAGTTTGCATTTCTGAAGCACCGCCTCCCAAACGCCAACGCGAAGTTCGTGCTCTTTGTCAGAGACGCGAGACGCGCGTCTCCGTATGCGGGACCCAGCAGCCCTACGTTTCTCAAGCATCTTTGTCCAGATGCGATAATTGGCAACACGAGAGCCGCGTCTCTTCTCAGCAGAGACGCCAGACTCGCATTCCGGAGCTGCGACGTAAGAGCTGCGTTCATGCGCCCCGCGTCTTAGAACCCTACGTCTCAACTGTGCGAAGCAAGGAAAACTCTCGCAAGTTGAAAAGCCCTCGACAATCCGAGGCTAATCTCTTCGATCCCCCTCTCGCGGATCTAAGGGATTATTTGACAAGAAAGAGAAGTGCTAGTCGGATCACTCCATCGTGTTGCTGCGAACAGCTTATCACAATGCTCTCTGAGTGTCGTTACAGTTCACGTGCAAGCCAGCAGTCTAAATTTAGACAGCTGACTCTAACTCCTCGATCAGCTAAGAGAAATCGCTCCCACAGGAGGAGGACTTTCTCTGACACTGAATACCCTGAACTCACTGCAAACATGACAAGCAGGAGTAGGGGAAAGCAACCTGTGGTCAGCTCTGACGAGTCTGACACAGAACCGGGAGGAGTGTACCGACATACTCGCACTCGGACTGGGGTAATTCCCCTGATCAATTACAGTGCCTTGGCTCGGGGCATTGAAGTAAATGACTCGCATTCCGCTATTGCAGAGTCACAGGCTTTGAACTCTTCAATAGAGAAGGAGGCCTTTATATACATGACAAATACTCTTGAGGAGACAGCCAGACGCTTGGAGCAGCAAGCCCAAGTCCAGAAAGAACAATTCGAGATGATTCGTGCTCAACAAGAATCTATCGATTCCCTCAAGCAGATGTTGGCACAATTGCTTGAAGACAAGAGGAAGTCAACTGACAAAACCTTCTCTAAAAAGTCTAAAGGCAAACGAAAAGAGGGAGAAAGCTCATCTTCTGTACATATTGAGGAGAAAGAGCAATCTATTTCTGGCTCGTCTAAATCCTCATCTCAGGAAAAAGACGACCGAGACTAGGGAAGGGTTCATTCTAAAAGAATGAATCAATTAGAGCAACGTCTTGAGGCCTTTACTAATCGGAAAGGTCTTCAAGAAGCAGGAATGGTCCGACCATATCCGGCTGAGTGGGACCTTGTTCCATACCCTCCCAAGTTCAAAGCTCCGACCCTCCAAGCGTTTGACGGCAAAGGGTCACCGAACCAACATATCTACTATCTTAAGTCTCAGACAGGGAATGTGGTAGATAACGATGCTATCTTGGCACGTTTGTTCATCGGCACCCTAAAAGGGCTCGCCTTTGAATGGTTCATGAAACTCCCGGAAGGCTCCATTAAAAATTGGGGTGATTTGGAGAAGCTCTTCCTGACACGCTTCTTTGAAGACGACTCAGAGGTCACAATGCCTACTCTTTTGGCTACAAAGCAGCAAAAAGGGAGTCCGTCAAATCATTTGTAGAACGATTTCGGAATGTAGCACTCTGATGTCCAAGCGGTATGACCCAGGTCACCCTGGTGGAAACATGCCGCCACAATCTACAAACTTCACTCCTCGCCCAAATAGGAGTTGCCGAAAGCCGCACCTGGAAACAATTGATCCAGCAAGGTGAACAGGCTGAAGAAATTGTCGCCCGGGTTAGGGCAGAAGAAAACAAACCCAGACCTGAAAGGTTGACAAGGCGTGCGCCAGACACATCCCTCCAAACAAAAGGAAGGATAACTTGGCGACAGAGACCAAATCCCCCGTCAAACCTCAACCGGTCAAGGGAAGTGGATCTTCAAGTAAGCCGCGCGCCAGCAAGCAGTATTCCTTTAAGGACGAACATGTTGACTCGCTGTTCAAGTTACTTAACAAGAGCAACAGACTGAAGCTTTCTGAAGCTAGACGCCCTGAAGAAGTCGGTAAAACCGATAATCCCAACTACTGCCTGCATCATAGGATGCTGGGACACCCCACCAAGAGCTGTTATCATGTCTTCAAAAACATCCTTCAGGCCTTGATTGATGCAGAGGTATTAAAACTCCATCTAGAGCAGAAAAAAGTGACGGCTAATATGACATCATTCCTCCAATTTGGAAGACAACCTCCAACACCCTTTGGAGTAGTCCCCATCCCAAAAGGGGAGCTAAGAATGATCAACATAGACCCTCACCATCAGCAAGAGAAGGGCCTTGTACCTGTTCCCACACCTCAGGGAGAAGTTATGTGGGTTCATCCCGACCTTGTGGATGGCCAGCAATGGACCACTGTTACCAACAGAAGGTCCAAAGGCAAAGCAAAAGCTTCGTCCTGTAATGTGGTGTGCGCTTCTTCCCGAGAAGCAGAAACTGATGTTCCCTCACTGACTGATTCAGAAGAGGAAACAATAGTTCTCACTGCAGAACCCAACCAACTTGTGGCGGAAACTCGATCGGGTCAGTCATATTTAAAAAAGTATGACGAAATGGCACCAACTCCTCCTAAACCCACTACAGAGTCAGCCAAGCCCTCCACAAAACAACCCGTGGAGAGACAGAAAGAGCTTTGGCTTTCCAAAGCTCTCTCAAAAGACATCGCGAAGGATCCATAACATCTTACCGTTTTGACGTCCTGACTCAACTGGCCAATATCCCGACCCGAATCACTCTTTACGAGCTCTTGAGGCTATCAAAGTCAACCAGAGAGGCTTTGAGAGAGGCTCTAGCTGACGCTGAGGTTTTCATGACCCAGGTACCAGTTAGACCACGGGAGGAAGATGTAGAGGGTTGCCTCCATGCCTCCCAAAATGCTCCCTGCATCACTTTCACGGCAGATGATATGCAGGTTAAAGGGAAACATGATCGACCCCTATACTTCACAGGGTACATCGGATCATCTGAAATAAGCCGCATTCAGGTGGATCCAGGGTCTGTATTGAGCATTATGCCTCGCCGGGTCATGCAACATTTAGGGGTTCCTACCTACCGGTTGAGCGCCACTCAGACTACCATTTATGGGTTCAATGCCAATGGTACCCGTCCAATGGGGAAGATCAAGCTTAAATGCCAAATTGGGCACTTAAAGTCGGAAGTGACATGCTACGTGATCGATGCCGACACCTTATACAATTTGCTATTAGGACGACCATGGATTCATCGGAATTCTATCATTCCCTCTACCCTCCACCAAGTCATGAAATATATTGACGAGGGCGGAAAGGTACGAACGTTGATTGCTGAAAGGCATCCGTTCAAGGGAGTCGAGAACTATTTTATAGACTCTCTCCTGTATTAGGATTCTGTGGAAACAAACGAAATCCCGCAACCAGAGGAGCCAGACTCTGGTAATGAAGCTGACACCGAGCCGAAAAAAGAAGAGTGCATGTGGGAACTAGATCCACTTGTAACGAGCATTGATAAGCTCGATGTGATAACACCGCCAATGATGTAGGTGGATGGTATATTAATGAAGAATTAGATTTGACTTATTTTGCTGTGTTTGCTTCTGATTCAGTGCCGTCAGACACTAGTACTGAAGTAGGTGATGACTCCTGATCGGCAATGGATGCTTTGACATCATTGCATGTACCAGTGAAGTCATCCTTCGAAACGTACCAAGATGCCGGTGATGCGCAAGAATCAGTATTCATGGTTCCAGCAAGACGGAAAGGCCAAAAACTAATTCTTTTCGAACGAATTAAATCCGAACCGATATCCCGTGAAGAATCAGAAAGCGAGAAGGAACCCCCTCAGTTCGGTCATTATGAGCCAACTGCACTCAGAATGATGGAAAGCATGGGGTATGATCTGACAAACGGTCCGGGGTTGAATTTCGGCAAAGGAAGGAGAATACTACTCCGATCTTTTGTGTCAAAAGGGATAACCCCTGATTATTTTCATCAGGCTCGCAGGGGGTTGGGCTATGTGTCAACTCCGATCCCATCAGCCTCTGAGTCTGAAGAGTAATTATGCCATAATTACTCATCGGGCACGTCATCGTGGGAGTCAGATGTTAGTATCGGCAACATCTTCATGGAACTTTCAGTGAATATGGTTTCAACAAGCCACCTGGAAGACAAACAAAGAAATGATCTAATCTGATACAGATCCTTGGATCAAACACTTAAATGCTCTTTGGGATACTCGCTTTGAACAACGCGAGCCACCCACGGAGGATAAGGTTGTTCAGATTAACCTAGGAGATGAGACTAATCCTAAGCCCATCTTTATAAGTAAAAGCTTGTCACCCTCCGAGAAAGAAGATTTAATATCTCTTGTGCGAGAATACATAGATGTTTTCGCCTGGAATTATGAGGACATGCCTGGACTTGACCCTCATGTGGCCATGCATCGCCTCAACATTAATTCAGATGTAAGGCCAGTCAAACAACAACAGCGACGGTTCCATCCAGAAGTAATGGAGGCAATTCAATCAGAAGTCAAAAAACTTATAGACTCTGGTTTCATTAGGGAAGAACAACATCCTGATTGGGTAGCCAATATCATCCCCGTTGCCAAAAAGAATGGAAAGATCCGGATCTGCATTGATTTTCGCGATCTAAACGAGGCATGTCCCAAAGACGAATTCCCACTTCCAATCACGGATATCATGATTGACAATACGTGCGGGTTTGAGCGAATGTCCTTTATGGATGGATTCTCAGGGTATAACCAAATCAAAATATATCCTGATGATGAAAAACATTCCTCTTTTAGGACACCACTGGGGGGTATACTGCTATACCGTCATGCCCTTCGGACTAAAGAATGCGGGGGCGACATATCAGAGGGCCATGAATGCCATTTTCCATGAACACATGCGCAAAACGGTGGAATGCTATGTTGACGACATTGCAGTAAAAAGCCGCGCCAAAGGTGATCACATAGCCGATTTAAAGGCTATCTTTGACATCATACGGGCCCATCAGTTGAAGATGAACCCCACTAAATCCTTCCTGGGGGTGGCCAGTGGCAAATTCTTAAGGTTTGTGGTAACTTCCACAGGAATTCATTTGGACCCGGAAAAGGTTCGCGCCATTCAGGAGATGCAACCTTCACAGAATCTCAGAGAACTCAGGGGATTGCAAGGACGATTGGCATACATCTGAAGGTTCATCTCAAATCTCTCCGAAAGATGCCAACCCTTTACCAAATTAATGAAAAAGGTGTCTCGTTCATTTGGGACAATGCTTGCCAACAAGCGTTTGAGGAAATTAAACACTACCTCACACAACCACCAGTCCTTACAGCTCCGGTGTCCGGAAAACCTTTCCTGATATACGTCCAAGCAATGGATCATTCTTTAGGAGCTTTACTAGCCCAGAACAATGATCAAGGACGCGAATAAGCAATCTATTATTTGAGCAGAACCATGATCGGGGCCGAACATCGATACAACCCAATCGAGAAGGAATGTTTGGCATTGGTTTTCGCTGTTCAGAAAATGCGACACTATTTGGTAGGCCAAACTATAAACGTCATATCAAAGGTTAACCCCTTAAGGATGCTCATGACAAAGCCATCATCGCTAAACGGCCGACTGGCAAAATGGGCCATACTGCTATCCCAATATGAAATGCGCTTTTTACCACAAAAAGCCGTGAAGGGACAAGCGGTGGCGGATTTCTTGGCTGAGCATCCAGATCCAAGGGCAACCGAACTTTACGAGGATCTCCCAGACGAGGTCGCTAAAGTCTGCCTGACCCAGACATCTTTTGAAAGACAAGTGTGGCAACTTTTCTTTGACGGTGCATCGAGAACAGGCCCGAAAGAACATATCATAGCAGGAGTAGGGGTAGTGCTCGTCTCCCCACAGAACTATGTGATTCCCCTAGCCGTCTCATTAACTGAGCCTTGTTCCATCAATGTAGCGGAGTACAATGCCCTTTTGATTGGAATGCAAATCGCCGATGAGATTGGCGTTAAAAATCTCGAGGCATATGGTGACTCTAAACTTATCGTCAACCAAGTTCGTGGGGAGTACGAAGTCAGACATGAAGATCTAGTACCCTATTACAATGCAACTGTCCACATGGCCAGGAAGTTCATAAACTTTTACATCGACCATGTACCACGCAAGCAAAATGCGCATGCAGATGCACTGGCGTCTCTCGCCGCCTCTTTAGCCCTTCCAGCTGGAGTAGTAGAGAAAATACTTGTCCACAGCCACGACCTGTATTGCCCAAGAATCGCTTTTGAAGAGTACCAGAAGCCAACAGGAGATTGTCAAGTCAAAGAAGCTCTTGAGTTGTCAACCGGCCTAGAGCCTAGAGACTGGCGATTCCCTTACATTAATTATGTCTTATATGGCATCCTGCCTGATGATACCAAAGAAGCGGCTGCCATTAGAAGGAAAGCCCCCAAATTCTACTATAATGCGATCGCACGAACATTGTATCATCGATCGCATGATGGGATCTTGCTTCGCTGCCTATCACAAAAAGAGGCGCAGGAGGTATTGAAAGAAGCCCATGACAGCATGTGTGGAGCCCATCAACCTGGCCCAAAACTTGCGAATCGACTCCAAAGGTTGGGATATTATTGGCCTAAGATGATCACTGACGCTATCACTTATGCCAAAAAATGTCATGCCTGCCAAGTGCATGGTGATTTTATCCATCAAGCACCAGGATACCTCCACTCTACAACTTCTACCTGGCCATCTGAGATGTGGGGCATGGACGTAGTTGGCCCTATTAGCCCACCGTCATCAAAAGGACATCAGTTCATTTTAGCCATAACCGATTACTTCTCTAAATGGGCTGAGGCTATTCCGTTGAAAGAGGTAAAGTCATCTGATGTGATCAAATTCGTTAAACATCATGTCATCTACCGCTTTGGTGTACCTCGACGAATCGTCCATGACAATGGACCCCAGTTCGTCAGTCAGGCTTTCCAGAGGTTCTGCACTAAGTTCAGAATCCAGAGTGTATCCTCAACGGCATACTATCCTGCCGCTAATGGTCTCGCAGAAGCTTTCAACAAGACCATTGGCAAGTTTCTCAAGAAATTCGTCTCGAAAAGTCAGCGTGACTGGGACGACAAGCTAGGTGAATGCTTATGAGCCTATCGCACAACTGTTTGAACCCCAACTAAAATTACGCCATTTTCTTTGGTATATGGGTGTGAAGCCATGCTTCTACTAGAAATCTAAATTCCATCTATACGTGTCGCCTTGACAGCAGAGATGACAAAGGAGGAGAAGCATCGACTGCGACTCCAAGAGCTGGAAGCCTTAGATGATAAACGTCTGCAGGCCCAACAACAAATCGAGCTCTACCAAGCTCGGATTACCAGAGCCTTCAACAAGAAAGTTAAGGCGCGAACTTTTAAGAAAATTGACCTTATCTTAGCCGTCAGAAGACCTATGGTGATGACACATAAGACAAAAGGAAAATTTCTGCCCAAATGGGAAGGACCATTTGTAGTAGAGTCAGTCTACTCAAATGGAGCATATCGCCTCATAACTTCAAATGGCGATACACTCATGATGTCGATCAACGGCAGATTCTTGAAGAAGTACTTTCCTTGAATAGTACTTTTTCTCTGATCAAGTTAATATTACACCTCTGATCAAAACTCCAGATCCAAGAAAAGCTTCTTTCCTTTACTAGGTCACATCACGATAGACCAGTGACAAGCTAATTGAGCACTGACTGCACCGTGATGTATGATGTACATATTAAGAAAGCAACAAATGGTGAAACTTGGGTTTTGGTATTTCTACCTTCATTAATGTCCGATGCCTCCGGCGGCTAAGGACAGAGGAAAATGTTGGCTTCTAAGCCCAACATAAGTCTTCGATAACTCATCATGCTGAAGGGAATAACATGGCTAGCCCAACTCAAACTGTAGTTGGTAAAGGCACACCAAATCCGTTGATAGCTGAGGGTGCTAAAAATCCTAAGTGGACTTGGTCCCATGCCCTCCTCTAAAATCTCTTACCAATTCTCATGCACGAAATGGTAGGTCCATAAAATACAGTCACTGCTACGTTAACATTATACCTCTGGCAATGAAAAATCTCAACACTCCCTAGTAAGTGCAAATCTTACTCGTCTCAGCTCTAGATGGAGTAGCGAGTTGTCAAATTGTCAAGTTAACACTACACCTCTGACACTTCAAACTTCACTTGTCAACTCTCATCAATAGAATGATAAGTCTTTAAAATTGCTTATATCGCAAATCAATCACTGTTAAGTTTAACATTACACCTCTGACATTTCAAATTCTACCTGTTACTTCTCATCAGTAGAACGACAGGTCCTCAAAGTGCTCCTATCTCGAGTCAATTTCTGTCAAGTTAATACTACACCTCTGACAAATTACTGTTAAGTTTAACATTACACTTCTAACAGTGATTAAGTTGCTGCCAAGTTCAATATTAAACCTCTGACAGTCATTTTCTCTCAGACTTCCATATCGAAGCTGAAATGAACGATGCTAAGTTTAACACTACACCTCTAGCGTCCAGGTCATTGCTAAGTTCAACAATACACTTATGGCCATGACTTTCCCTCGGACTTCCTTGTCAAAGTTGAGATGACCAATGCCAAGTTCAAAATTATACCTCTAGCATTACCCTCACTGTCAAGTTAAACATTACACCTATGACAGTGACATTTCCAGTTTTCCCAAATGAAGCTGGAACACTCTTGAGTTAAGTTAATATCACACCTCTGACTCACACCCTTGTCGAGTTAACATCACACTTCTGATAAGACTATATTCAACTCGTTAAGTTAATATCACACCTCTAACGGAAACAGTCCTCCTAGATTCCCCGTGAGTCTAGTCTTACTTGTTATTCTCGTCAACAAAATAACAAGTCCACTTAAAAATATTGTCAGGTTAACATTACACCATTAACAGTGTTTTCACTAATTTCTCAGCTGGGTCTTAGTCAAGTTAATTCCAAACCTCTGATGAAAACTCATCCTCCCTGGGGGTAAAAATTTCACTTGTCATTCTCATTTATAGATTGGCAGGTCCACAAGAATTATCTTACTTCTGTCAAGTTAATATCACACCTCTGACAGCATTGTCGAATTTCCTGAAACAGGATTTTTTTCTACAAACTTTGACTCGTTAAGATTATTATCATATTTTTAGCAAGCCAAAGATCCTTTACTTCTATTCGTCTGACTTTCAATACAAAAAGGGAATTCAAGACAATGGAAGGAGACAAAAAAAAAGTGTCGCTTTTATTTATGTCCAGACATATGAAAGTGATACAAGACGCTCTCTTATACAATAAAATTGAGTGTTACAATAAAGGAGTACAAAGAAGTCCCTCTCTCTCTTAGTAAAAGGTTGCACTCACTCCTTGAAGCATGCTCACCACTCCAAATACAAGATGTTTGGAAGGGCGCCAAAGAAGGGCTGAGCACTATGGTGACGATCGGATGCTGATTACATCATGATGCATGACGTAAACATCGAAGGAGTCCATCGTTGGCCAAGAACAACGGTGTTTCTTGAGGTCAAAATGCAGCAAAGCCTTCTAATTCCACCCGACCAACTGGTATAGGTCATGACCCTTCGTTGATGAACATCTCTACCACCAGAAAGTCATCCAATGAGCATGGATTTTTCATCGATGTCATTTCTGGGGTAAGATTGGTGAAGGGAGGATTCGAGACCTTACAGGTGCGTCCTCTTTCCCGTGACCTGCAAGAGGACCATACCCGCCACCGTACCCACTGTGACCATGGTGAACCCGGGGGCATGGCCAGTGCATCATGTTCAATGAGGTCTTGATGGATGTCATTAGTCGCGCAAATCCTCATCTCCCATAAACAGGAGCCGTGACTTCTCCTCCAATGGTCGACCATCGAACAAGTTCGCTGGCCGATATATTCTCCCAAGGGCCCAGCGAATATGCGAAAGGATGATTGAGGCTACCTGCGAGAAGTAAAAATCAGAAGGTTAGAATTCTGAAACAGAAAGATTGAAGAACAGACGCGGCTATAGCTATAAACTTCATACGCAGGGATGACCCGCGTAGAAAGGCAAAATCCTATTGCGACAGAAACAGACGCGATCGAAGCCGTGGATTCTAGATACACACAGATTTGAACGCGGTCTAGTTTTAGACCCGCGTCCAAAATAATTGACGCAAAAGGAACCAGACGCGAAAGTTGCTACATCCTTGTTCGAGAAACAAGGGTTGCTACATGCAAGTCTGAAGCCCTTGACCAGAATTAAAGTTCTTTAACGTTAACACCCTCAAACGCGAGCTCTATATGCAAAGCTCGTGTCCCACAGTCCAGGTGCAGAGTTCATCACACTTGCGTCCAAAGGACTTTAAGTTAGAGTTCATACTCAGTCAATCCTCGCTTCATCAAGAAATCTAAAAGGCGTGACTTCCGAATAATGGGTACACTACATCGGCGATAATTACTTCATGTGGCAGTGTTGGCACCACGCAACGCTTCAGCCATAGCATAAGAAAGCCCGCCAATAGCGCCCGGTCAGAAATGGGAACTCGGGCTTGATGATAAAAACTTTCAAAAACCGTGTCAGGTTTGAAAGTATCCTCATTTGACTCTGTGGTGTAAGAGCTTGTAGAGGCGTTGATCCTCTCAGCGATTTCTTAATCAGTATAAGGAGCCGACTGGTCACTGGGCTATCTTTCTCATTTATACCGTTGAATAGGTAGCTCGCCCAGGACATCTTCTTAAAACCCTGTTCCTCCAGGAGGTTATTTGACCGCAGATATGGAAGAATACTTCCCAGTATGTCTCGTATACTTGAGGGCTCTCCTTCTTCAAGAGATGAAGTTCTTCAGAAGTCGGAACATATTCTTCATAAGGGGCATCTCCCATAACAAGCCCTGAGACTTCATACAGCTCATGAAGAGCGAGCCCCATCTCTCCGACCGGGGTGAAAAATGTGCCCGTCAAAGGATTATAGTGCTCCAGGATGCCATAGAAATTATGGGAACTTTGCGGGAGGCCATACTGCACAGCCCTGATTGAGTAGTACAGCCCCACTTGTTTCAACAAGGCTCCAAGTTCGACAAGGACGAATCCAACCATCTTGCCCCACCAAGATCTGTTGGAAGAATGAACCCACCCGAGCGGGCGAAAGTCGACGGAAAAATCACCCCTAACCTTCATGAACTGGTTGATGAAGGTGGTGCCAAGCTGAGGGGTTTTCCCTCTCAGATATTTAGACCTGACCAATCCGGGGAATAAACCAAAGACTTCTTTCCCATGGCCGGCAGAGTGTATTTCTTTGGCACCTAGTCTGCTAAGAGAGACACCGGAGATAAATCGGGAAAGATCCCAGTCCATCGCGCGGTGAACAGACATATGCTGAAGATAAGATAGGGGATACATTCTCTCCATATTGGGAAGAAAGAACCCCCTATCCCCTATCTGACGGATCCACTTATAATCTCCGTCGTGCAAAATCCTATCTTCCTCGTCAATGTCGTCACCAAAGAAGAAGACAGGCTTCCGTAATGGAGTGCGAGAATCTGTCTCAAACAGTCCATCAGAGATAATCTCTCAGAGGGTCATCATACTGGCTTTAGAGATCCTCTCCTTGCGCTCCTTCGACTTACCAGTAGTCATAGAAGCAGTTTTCTACAGTACAAAGGTCAGATTACGATCAGCGCCGCCTACATGCCCAAAGTGACACTTTTAGGACAAAGGGTTGGAGGAGTATCGTACTGCAAAGAGAACAACACTTAATCAGAAATCTGAAAGAAAATGGTTAAGTGTTTGAAACTCAAACGCAGGAATGAATCCAGACGCGGAGATCATCAAAATCTGCATCCAGACTCAAAGAACGCGAGGCTAGCATGAAGCCCGCACTTTAAAATCCATGACTTAGAAAAATTTCTAAGTATCGGACTCAAATGCGAGATTCATTAAAACTTGCGTCTGATCTTACAAGACGCAAGAATTATAAGAAGTCTGCGTCTGAACTCCTCACACTTAGAAAAATTTTTGAGTGCTGACTCAAGACATAGGGCTCAATGAGGCCCGCGTTCAGCAAACAGATACGGACTCAGATTGATGAAGCAAAGATGCAGAAGTCATCAAACTCGCATCTTGTCCACCAATTCAAGAACCGCGCCTGAAGATCAAACACAGGCATGAGCCCGCGTTGGCGGTTCACATTCAAAAGGGACTTAAGAGTTAAAAGAACTCGATAAGCCCCTTCAATGGCAGAAACCAAATCAGATGGTTTTATTACCTGAAATAGGGGCCTCCTGCTTGGAGGAACCACCCATTTGAGTCTCAGGAGGAACAGCCTTCGAGGACGAAGCAACATGCCTGGCTTTTGGTGCCATCGCAACCGTGGAATCGGTGTTGAAGATGGTGAAAATGAAAAAAAAGCTTTGAGCTTTTCTTAAACCTAAAAGGCTCAGCGAAGAAGAAGAGTCTTATGATGACTCTTGAAAGACTATTTTCTTTTATAGGCACAGTGATTCGCAGAGATACGCGGCGCTTGGCTCGATGCCTAATCCCTGTCTGATGCGTGGCAGGCATATTAAATGCAGCGCAAAATTCGCGCGCCAAAAGGGAGATGTCCCCTCAATTCTGCTGGACGCGTGGCAACGCGCCCACAACACGGATTCGTGTTCAACAGAAAATCGCGTCCCTCCGAAGATCGCGCCTCTTCAACTTGGCCAAAGTCGCGCCTAGTTCACAGAGTGAGAGCTGTGCCTTCATCCCAAAGATCGCGTCCCTACAAGAGTTGTGTTTCTTCAGTGAACCAATAGATGCGTCCTCGCTCCAAGTGAGGACTGCGTCCTTTTAAAGCAACATGATCCCTGCGTCTACAAGACTTGCATTCAGTCTTCGCTCCAAGTGAGGAAGTTAACCCCCATTATGGAGCGTTTTTAGGGGGCACGTTCACCCCTGAAACCTCTATAAATAAGCCCCGTTGCTATGGAGAAGGGGTCGGTTGATCAGAGAATTCTTGGAGAAGAATTTCACTTGGGAGCTTCCACTGAAAAGAAAGAGAGTTCAACTCTTCGAACAACTTGCTGCGTACAAGTTAATCTTTGCCTACAATCTCTTTGAGATTCCTGATTGACAGGAGCTGTGTTACGCTGTTTGCCATCCAAAGAGAGGATTCCCAAGAGGTCCGGACATTCACCCGGTCAACGAAAAACAAGATTCACTTTCCACCGCCACATCAAGAACCCAGCATTAAACAAAGGGGAGATTCAAGTCTAAACATCTCCCCTCTCTTGTAGTCGGAGTGTTAATCCGCTGTAATCTTTCATTTGATTCAAGAAAATTTTACAAGGAAACTTCTCCTACCGTACAATCTTCAGCTGGATTTTCAGTTTTATCTCTGGAATTGTGATGAAACGGCCTTTGATTTTTGGCTTCAACCGATTGATTTGTAGGGATTTGCTCTAACTGGTTTCAACCGATCTGAACCGACCTGATCTGCCCTGATTTACTGACTTTGAATTAATTCTAATTTAAATCAGAATTGATAGGCTTTTGGGCTCGTTTCTCTTCCTCTCCTTTAGGAATGGGCCTGCAAATAAATTAAACAATAATTAAGAGAAAGTAGAGTTTATTCTAAAATAAGTATGAGAATATGATAATGAATGTGTAATATTAGCGACCGATCATCCGCGGATCAAATTGGCATCGTTGCTGGCGATGGGAACAGTTTGATTTCACGTTTTTGTTAACTTTTCTTCTTTGTTTTTGGTGTGCAGGTTAAAGTTTTAGCATTGCAGAAGTCCAGACTTGTTTTTGTGTGGTTGGGTAAATTCTTGAATATTCTTTTATTCTAGTGCTAGTTTTTGTTTACATTACCTGTGCACTGTAATAATTTTAAGAACTAAAATACGGTGATTGAATGTTTTAAAACGGTTTTAGACATTTGCATCTAGGCACGTGTCAATTTTCATTCCAATATACTGTATTTTATTCTTCTGTTGTTGTGATCTTGACAGAGGTGTATATATTGCGTAGCATATAGTTAGGATAAACACGTGGGTGATTTACTCTCTTTGTGTGTTCATTCTTATCTATATTGCACACTTGCACGAATTGAACTTAAGGGCAAAATCCAATACAACATAAGGTGGGAAAGTCATTACCCTTTCTTAGCCCAAAAATCACCTCCCCACTCACACAACCCAAGCCTAAATAAAATTTGCTAGATGTTGGCCCTAGGGACATCTCTGACTCATTTAGGAGATTGACCTAAAGGGGAAGTTGTTAGAGTTTGACTCTTGTCAAATCTATGTCCAAGGTTGGGGATTGAGAGGCAAACCTCGAAAAATAGTGGTTTGGCATAATTAGGCCGTTGCTCCTGCATGGATACCTCTCACTGATCTTGCCCCTACCTAGCTGATTAACTTGTGGTCAGATTTTGACAATGTACCCCCAGTAGACAGTCTAACCAGTTAGGAGTCGTCTAGGTCTAAGTCAACCCTAGCATAGGCTTGTTTCTTTTTCTTTTTTTCTATTTGTTTGTTTGTTTTTCTCTTTTGTAAATTGTGAAATGGATTTTAACAACAAATATTTTTTCAATCCTAATATGAATCAATCTTTCACCCCGACCTCATTTGACTCGAATGATTCCGACCCGGCTATGTACAACATGAACCAACTTTATATGTCAAATTGGGATTATCTGACTCAATATGTGCCCCAATCCCAATACTATGAACAAGACTGGAATAATCATCACCACTCTTCATAGAGTCAGTGGGGATACAACTCCCCTGAGTATCATGGTCAACCACCCTACCAACATCCAGCTTCATATACTCCTTCCCCCGAACAACCATTAGAAGAACCAATTGACTAGGAAAATAGGATGGAAGCTTTAGAGGAACTCGATCGACGAATTCAAAATCTAGAGGACTCAAAATCCCATCAAAGTTTTCAAATCCAAGATCCTTACTCCATTTTCCATATCCTACAGCAAGAAGAACATACCGACTTAGAAAAGAGTACAGAATCCATGATTCAATTTCAAAGTGATCCTTTCAATATGATAGAATCAAGACTTAGTCGATTGGAAAACATGTATAGGAACAAGGAAACACTCCCTACCCAATCTTTGACTATTCCTAACACTTCTAATCATATTGATGAAAATTAAAAATCATAGAATCTTGAAGACTTTGACCAAGATTCAATTTCACCACAAAATCTTGAACTTGACCAATATCAACCCATTTACAAATTGGCAAGTTTTCATTTCAATAAAATTGAACTTGAATATGAATGTGAACCCGACACAAGACTCTATGATTCAATTCCAATCTTTGAATCTATGTTGACTCCGGCATCCTTACCCAAGTTGGACCCATTGCCCGAGCCAACATTGACTCTTATATCCATTAATTTGAAATTGAATCACTTCTTTTTGATAGTCACATTTCACTGATGGGAACAGAATGTGAAATTAAATTCTTTGATTTAGACTCAACTCTTGAACCTAAACCGACTCTCGAACCCAAAGTTGATTTTCCTGAGTTAGTAGTGGTTCCTGAACTCTTCATTTCAAAACTCAAATCATCCATTCCACAAAATCACATTCTATTGTTGGATCAGTGTATTGACCAGAATGACTCAGTGATGATCTTTCAAGATTAGTCATGTAAAGGGAATAATTTTCATGATATGATCTTGCATGATCCTATTAAAATTGGGGAATGTAAATATGTTAATAAAAAGAGGTCAATAAAGGTGGACTCTGTGAGCCACCACGTTATCTTGATTGGATAGCAACGCTTGACCCAATCAGACCACCAACGGAGCCACCACCATGAGATAATTTTCCTTCCTTTCCATTTATTTCATGTATATACACATTCAAGATGCATTGAGGACAATGCATGAGATAAGTGTGGGGGAGGATTTACTAACAAAGTTAGTTTTAACTTTTCTTTCTTTTACACTTCTTTTTAGGAAATTTTAGATTTTTTTATAGAAACTCTCTGTTCTTTTCTTTTTACAAAACTTTTGAAATAAGAAATAGTTTCGATTTATTTTTAAGAAAATTAAGATTATCTTAGGAATTAGGAAGACCTAAAATTATGAAATTTTAAACCAAGTCAAAATAATAGATCTTGTTTAAATTTTAGGATAAGGAAGTAAGATTGAAAAGATAAATTTGATCTTGAATTTTTTGCCTTAGATTTATCTACTTCACACTTCACAAAATTTGGGATTGAAACAAAGACTGAAAATTTCATAAAAATGCTATAAAAATATATTAAAAATGATGATAAAATCACTTATTGAAGTTGGGTAATTATACCTCAGGAAACATGATTATTCTGACCTAAAATGGTAGACAAAAAAATAAAATAATCCTTTTTAGTTTTGTGGCCTTGTTTACTCGAGCCCTTTAGTCCGAGGGATGTTTTTTCTTTTGGTGCCCTAAAACTATCTGGTTTGGGAGTCACCGGCTAAAGGCTCACTACCCGAGTAAGTAAGAAAGCCTAAGAAAACTAAGGGAAGAAAAAAAGAAAACAATAAATAATATAAATAAATGACATGAAAGTTAGAGTGAATATCCAATAAATCTTCACCGTTTACAAAGTGCATATGTTCTAAGAGTTTTATGAAAGATCAAATAATCAATTCAATATTAAATTCTTACATTTAATTTATAACAAGATTTTGCATTTTGACTTAGTTTAAGAAAGAATAATTTCTGGTTAACCTATGACCTTGGATCATTTATATTTTCGCAAAAAATGCTTTAATACTTTTCTCTTTATCAAAATGTGTTTTCAAAAATACTGACATTTGATTTCTTTTGTTATGGATTTTGTGGTGTAATTCGCTGAAAACCCTCAGGACATAAAACTCTTCCTCTAGGGGAAACCTAGAGGTTTAATGGCTTATTTCACATGCTCAGTGCAATCCGTCACCTGCGAAAGTGGTGTAATAATCTTCTTAGTTAGTTTTTTGTTTTGCTCAGGATAAGCAAAAGATAAGTGTGGGGTGTGATTAGTCTCTAAAACTGCATATTTCATACCACATCTTCACATTTATTTAATATTAAATTCTGCTAATAATACCTCTCTTGTATGTTTCTAGGTCCATGGCATGAAATAAAGAAGAAGACCCAAAATCACCATTTAATTGGTGATTAAAAGCCTATAAAGATAGTCATTGACTTTAGAGGGTGGTTTTATCAAAACAAGGGGCCCAAATTCAGAAACTGGGATATGCAGCCGACAGGGGGACAAGCGGGCAGCGCGCAGCAGGCAACGCTGCGCGCGCCACCCTGGTACAGCCACGAAAACGCGACTTTGGCTGCATTTTCGCGGCAATACTAGCGTTGTTGCGCCAGTACTTCGGGCTAGGGTTTGTTACCCTGGTCCCCGTTCTCCTGGTGCCTATAAATACCCTCTTGGTCTTCTACATTGGGAGTCCAGAGAGTTAGGTAGTTTTCTTTCTATGTTGTAGTGTAGGGTAGTTTAGGTTAGTTGTTCTTCTTCTTCCTCCTTTGTATTTTTCATTTCTTGTAGATCTTGTAATAGGAGAGAGAGTGGTACATGGTTGGAAAGCAAGAGTGCTTGTAATAGAAGGTGACAATCTATGAAAGGTTCTCTCTTTACCTCTCTTTGTTTTCTTCTCTCTAACTCCTTTTACATGTTTAGCTAATTTTCTATCATGGAAACTAATTACTAACCATTAACTTGCTAACTTCTTACTTGATAATCCACATGAATCTAATAGTCTCTACTTGGCCTTGGCCTTGCTCTTGCAAGAGCCATTGATGGCTCATGTTGATGGATTCTAATACTCTAACATCCTAACTCTCTAACAAGCTAACATTACTTTATTCCATACTTACTTTTGTTTAGTTTTGATGGTTTAAGTGTAGCTTGTACTTGTTTTGTTGAGTTTGAATGTGAAAGTTATCTTATGGGTTATGCTTTGAAACGCTTTTGAACCAAGGACTAGTGATGGCCAAGGATACATGTGAGGCAACTATCACTAAGAGGTTAGCATAGTTAGCGGAGCCATTAGCAGTTAGTAGTCATGGGTTTTCTCTCTTTTTACTTTGTTTTAGACATACAAACAAAATCATTTCTTCTATGTTTCCCACTTCTTCGTGTTTCACCGTACTTCTCTTTTCATTATTTGTTTTCTTTTCTTTTGATTCTTTAAAATGTTGAAGAAACTTTAACACACACGTGAACATTTCAGTAAAGCTTCTATCACTTTTCGTCCCTGTGGATTCGACCTGTTTAGCCTCATGCTATAACGGAAGTATCGAAGAATCCAAAGCATGCACTTTTAACTATTGATTTCAAAACATACACTTTTCGTGCGTGACTTTCCCCCGATCAAAGACAATCTATGTAAGGTTCTCTCTTTACCTTTCTTATTTTCTTCTCTCTAACTCCTTTTATATGCTTAGCTAATTTTCTCTCAGGTAACTAACTACTAGTCACTAACTTGCTAACTTCTTACTTGATAGTCCACACGAATCTAATAGCCTCTACTTGGTCTTACTCTTGCAAGAACCATTGATGGCTCATGATGATGGATTCTAACACTCTAACATTCTAACTCTCTAACAAGCTAACATTACTTTATTCCATGCTTTCTTTTATTTAGTTTTGATGATTTAAGTGTAGCTTGCACTTGTTTATTGAGTTTAGATGTGATGAGTTATCTTATGGATTATGCTTTGAAACGCTCTTGAACCAAGGACTAGTGATGGCCAAGGATATATGTAAGGCAACTATCACTAAAAGGTTAGCGTGTTAGTGGATCCATTAGTAGTTAGTAGCCATGAGTTTTCTTTTCTTTTTACTTTGTTTTAACAATATATGAAAAATCACAAAAACTATCTTTTCTATGTTTCCCACTTCTTTATTTTCACCGTACTCTTCTTTTTCTATTCTTTGTTTTCTTTTCTTTTCATTCTTTAAAATATAGAAGAACTATTAACACACATGTGAATAGACTGATAAAGCTTCTATCATCTCCCGTCCTTATAGATTCGACCCGATTAGCCTCTATGCTATAACGGAAGTATCGAGGGAGCCAAAGCACGCACTTTTAACTCGTGATTTCAAAACAAACATTTTTCGTCCGTAGTTTTTCCCCGATCAAATTTTGGCGCCGCTGCTGGGGATGGGAACAATTTGATTTCACATTTTTGTTAACTTTTCTTCTTTGTTTTTGGTATGCAGGTCAAATTGTTAGCATTGCAGAAAGTCTACACTTGCTTTTGTGTGGTTGGGTAAATTCTTGTATATTATTATATTTTGTTGCTTGTTTATATTACATGTGCACTATAATAACTTAAGAACTAAAATACAGAAATTATATGCTTTAAAACGATTTAGACATTTGCATCTAGGCACGTGTCGATTTCAATTCCAATATACTGTCTTTTGTTCTTGTGTTGTTGTGATCTTGACGGAGGTGTACATATTGCATTGCATATAGTTAGGACAAACACGTGGGTGATTTACTCTCTTTGTGTGTTCATTCTTATCTATATTACACACCTACACGAATTGAACTTATGGGAAAAATCTAATACAACATAAGGTGGGGAAGTCATTACCCTCCCTTAGCCCAAAAATCACCTCCCCACTCAATACAACTCAAGCCTAAATAAAACATACTAGACGTTGGCCCCTAGGAACATCTCGGACTAATTTAGGAGATTGACCTAAGGAGAAAGTTGTTAGAGTTTGACTCTTGTCAAATCGGTGTCATAGGTTGGGGATTGAGAGGCGAAACCTAAAAGAATAGTGGTTTGACATAATTAGGCTCGTTGCTTAGCACAGATACCTCCCACTGATCTTACCCCTACCTGGCCGATTAATTTGTGGTCAGATTCCGACAATGTACCCCCCGTGGACAGTCTAACCAGTTAGGAGTCATCTAGGATTAAATCAACCGAGCATAGGCTTATTTTCTTTTTTTTCTTTATTTGTTTGTTTGTTTGTTTGTTCTTTTTGTAAATTATGAAATGGATTTAACAACAATTTTTTTAACCTAATATGAATCCATATTTCACCCCGACCTCATTAGACTTGGATAACTCCGACCTGGCTATGTACAACATGAACCAACCATATATGCCGAGTTGAGATTATCTGACTTAATATGACCCATATCCCCAATCCTATGACTATAATTTTCAATATAACTTCTACTCTTCACAGAGTTCATGGAGATTCATCTCCTCTGAGTCAAATTTCAACCACATTGTCCACAATTTTCACAATATTCATTCCCCGATTTGCTTCACATCATCTTTTTCTGAACCACAATTGAAGAAAAATCATCGTTGTAAAGGAGTTTGGAAGAAGTGATAGAGGCCCAAAATAATTTGAAAACATGGTGGCCTCATCATGTCCAAAAAATTTTCAAAATTCATATAACTCTTTTTCAGAACAACTTAAAGAAAAATCATTGTGGGAAAAAATTATGGAATTCGTATAAGAGACCGAGCGAATAATGCAAAATATGATTGACTTTCCATGTCCATCAGATGTTCATATGACTCATGAATCATGTCATTTTGGAAATCCAGCTTCAATTTCATCATACCTACCTGAACTTGACAAACATCAAATTTTTGATAGTTTGGCAAGTTATCCAATTCCTGAAATTGAATTTGAAGATGAATGTGAACCTGAGCTTCAATTTAGCGATTCGAGTCCAATCCTTGAATCAAAATCGACTCCTGTAGGTGTTACCTAAACTAAGTAATGTTCTTGAGCCAGTTTTGATTCTCGTAATTTCTGAAATTGAATTGATCATTTCACCCATTCACATTCCTTTCATGGACGAATTCAAGATTCATTTTCATTACATCCATTTAAACTTGCCCAAAATTTTGAGAACCACCTTGACATTTTGGCAAATTATCCTTTTCTCGAATTGAACTTGAGCTTGAAAGTGATCCTAAACCTCCAGCTGGTAATTCCAGTTTACTTTCTGATTCAATAATGACTCCGGTATCTTTACCAGATTATTTCTCTATTCCGGAGTCAACATTCAATCTGTACACCGTAAAATTGAATCACCAATATCTTATGAGCAAACTTCATGGATGGGGAAAGTGTGTGAACTTCAATTTTTGGTTTGGACCCTATTTTTGAACCAATTTCGACTCCCCTTTTGAATCTTGACTTGATCTGAGTCAAATTCCCGAGTCGGTATCGATTTTTATTCCTGTTTTATTTGAGTCCAAATCAATCATCTTCTAATGATAGGTAGTAAAAAGTGCATATTTATCACACATTTACTATCATATTTTCCTATTTATTCTTTTAATTATGCACTATTCCTGATGTTTTATTATTTAATGTGTGCAGGCCTTGAGAATTAAAAAATAAAGAAATAAAACCTGAATGAAGCCCAAAAGCCCCAAAAGCCCATATGCAAAAATTGTAGTAATTTAGAAGTTTCTACATTATCTAACCTAATCTAAACTTGGATTTTAAATTCTTTATTTAAAATCTAAGGGAGGAAAAGGAAGGATAGATAGAACTCCTAATTTCTAAAAGAGGAGGAAAAGGATAAGATGAGATGAAGTTCTACTCAACCAGGTTGCTTGCACCACAAGATGAAGATAAAGGAGAGAAAAATTCGGATTCAGACTGTACACGTTTTAGTATTCAGATCATAACTTTTGCTACAGATATTCAAATCCTATGATTCAAGATTCTTCAGAAAGAATACTTGAAGGACTACAACTCTTATGTTGATCAAACTTCCAATACAGTCAGCAGATAAGCCATATTCGGTGATCAACATGATAACAAGTTGCTGGACAGATTTGAACTTCTAAGGATAAGTCAAAACAAGTTTGAAGATAAAAGAAGAATTCAAATTCAGAGATATTTTGCTCCTCTTATCTTCATACGCTTCTTATCCTCTGGTTTTCTTCTATAAATACCCCTGCATAGAAACAGAGGAAGAGCAGATCTCAGAAGCTCAAGGAGTCGAGTACAGAAACGAGCTTAGGGTTTTTCTTTAGATTCTCTCTAATTTGTAACTTAGGTTTGTTTTAGTTTTCTTTTATGTAATTTTTATTTTTTATGTAACTGAGAGGAGAGACGAGTTTCATGGAGGAGGAAGGAGATCAAGCTTGTACTGAGGTGACATCGGTGTAAGTCTTTTCTTCCATTGTTATAAGAATCAAATCGAAGTTCTGTTTCTTCTTTATTCTTGTTTTGTTTTTGTTTCCCTCTTTTGTGTTGGTTGATCCAAGAAAAACCAATAGCCTCGAAGTTTCCTTCTCCTTGCAAGTGCCGTTAATGGTTTATGAAGATGAACATCCATTTCCATGGTAGTATAGCTCGCCATTTTATTTCATAGCGTAAATCGGGAATGGGGAAGATCTCATACTCCATGCTTCGCTCGCTTTCAAAGAAAGGTACATCGTTGACACGGTTCAAAGGTAAGCAGATGCCGAAGAGGTAAGTATGTTTTTAGTTTTTAGTTCTTTTATTTCTTTAGCTTAGATACCAACACCACAATATTCCCAATCTCTTTCACTCTTTTTTCGTTGTAAATATCATTGTAAATATCATTATAAAAAAAAGAGAGAACTTACTAAACAAGCTTCCATCATTAGTCCCTCCCTGTGGATCACGACCCGCATAGCCACTTGCTATAGCGGTAGAATTGAGTACCTTACACGTCCTATTCTTAAATCTGAAATACTATATTTTGTGTGCAGGTAAATCTCAATCAAAAACTAATCTATCCTAACTCACTTTCGTAGGCATCACGATTGCACTTAGCATGTGCAACAAGCCGTTAAACCTCTAGGTTACCCTAGAGGACGAGTGTTGTCTCGTGAGGGTTTTCAGCGGATTACACCCACAAAATCCATAAAAGAAAAATATTTGAAATATGTTTGAAGAAACTAAGTAATCTATAAGTTTTAGGATTATCATTTTATTCATTCTTAAACTTAGTCTTTATATAGTAAATTGTTATCTTTTTAGGTAAGGATCAAAACTAAATTTTTGTATAGTCTTTTTCGTTACCAAAAGTTACATGCATCCTTGTGAATCTTTACTAGGAATTCCTTCACTTGGACTCTCATGCCTCTTTATTATTATTTTCTCTTTTTTTTAATATGTATAACTCATCTAATTTTCTTTCGTGTAAGTATCAAGGCTTCTTGAGGCCCTCATACCTAACTAATTAACTATTAGATGTGTTAGTACATATATAAGTAATTTTTCTTAGTTTTCTTAGGCTTTCTAATCCACCCATGTAGCGAACTTAAAGTCGGTGGCTCCCAAACCGGTCGGCTTTAGGGCACCGGGTGAGAAAACACCCCACGGACTTAAGGACTCGAGTAAACTAGGCCACAAAACTAAGGACTTTTATTATAAAATCACCTTTAGGCGTGAATATTTATGCTTCTTGAGGCACATGTATCCAGCTTAATTAGTGAATTTCATTGGTTTTTTTTTTTATTATTTTTTTATAAGGCACAAGAGTCTTTGTTTTAGAATCCTAGATGTGTAAGTGTATTAGGTATGCATATTTCATTAAGGTAAAAATTAAGACTAATTAATTATTCAATTTTCCTCCTATACCTAAAAATTCAACAATTTATTTATTTTGACCAAGTTTTAGAAATCCTAATCATGATTTTCCTAATTCTTAAGACTAACTTAGATTTCTTTCAAAAGATAAGTCAAAATATTGTCCCTTTTTTTTTGTTAGTATCTAACTATGTTAGTATGTTAGTAAATCCTCCCCCGCACCTATCTCATGCATTGTCCTCAATGTATGAATGAATGCATGTATGCATGAAAAAGAAGAAAGGGAAGGAAAATATTACCTTAAGGTGGTGGTTCCGGTGGTGGTCTAATTGGTCCACGAAATGCAGCCCAATCGAATTTTCGTGGAATTCGGAGGAACCCACCAGAAATCTCTCTTGTATAACCCACTAAAATGATGTATGTATGAAAAAAATTCCACCCCATCTAATTTCAAATTCCATAATTATTTTCAGAGTCAATTGTGTCAACCGTCTTGTCCCAAAATGGAGTGTGAAAAGATGGAATGATTGACTTGGACTTAAGAAGTACGGGAACGAATATCGACTCAGGAAAGTAACTTAAATCAAGTAATGGTTCAGGAGTCGAGCTTGGTTCAAGAAGTGGGTCTAAATCAAGAAGTTGAAACTCAAGTCCACAATCATTTTCCCACAATGGAATGTGACTTAAAATTGGTGATTCAAGTTCAAGAATGACAGGTGTGGGAATCAAAACTGACTCTAAAATATTACTCAAATCGGGTAGCAAAACAGGAGTCAATATTGATTCGGGAATTTGAACTGGATCACAAATTTGAGAATCTTGGTCACATATCTCATTGAGTTCAATATCATAAAAATGAGAACTGACCAATTTGTTAATGGGACTTTCAATAGTATGAAATTGGTCAAGTTCAATATGATGATCATAAAAGATTGGCGATTCAATTTCATAATGAATTGGCATAGGATCCAATGTTGACTCGAGAAAATTGAAATCAGGTGAAGACACCGGAGTCATTATTGGATCAGGAAGTAGAATTGAATAACCAAGTTGAGGGTCAGGATCATTCTCAAGTTCTATTTCAGAAAATGAATAACTTGTCAAATTATCAATGTCATTTTCAAAAATTGGAGTTTGGGCAAGTTTAAATGATTGTACTGAAATAGAATTTGTTTTCCAAAGCAACGTGACTCTTCAGCTCTAACAGAATGGTTATCAGAAATGGCCGAACGGTGAGAACGTAAAGTTTGAACCATCATATCTATTTCATGATCACGATCGATTCTAGCCTGAGTCATGGCTTCAAGCATCTTTTCATAGTCGATTGGTGCATCATTTTGTTGTGATTGGACTTGAAAAGATGAAGTGTTGTTGTGACAATCGTGATGAAATTGTGAGTCGGTCAGATTCTGTGATTGGTGCTTGGACTCACGCATCATCATGTCCAAGATTGATGGTGATTGTTGCTTGGACTCATGCATACTCATCATTCCAAGATAGATGGTTTTCTATGAACTGGTGGTACTGAGTATGAATCTTGGGAATATGTGGTGGATAAGGAGGATAAGTTGGTTGAAAATTGGACTCGGGGGAGGCGAATCCCCATGAACTCTGTGAAGAGTTGAAATTGTTGTGGAAATTATGGTCATAAGATGGGGGGCATGGGTTTATATTCATTCGGATAAGACCACTCCGGCATACTAGGTTGGTCAAAGTTATGATATGCCGGGTTGGTAATATTCGAAAAAGAGGTTGGTGTGTAATATGGATTAAAATTGGAAAAATTGTTGTTATAAGTCATATTACACAATTCAAACAAAAAAACAAACAAATAAGCAAACAAAGGAAAAACAAAAAAAAATTCTAAACTAAGTTAGGGTAGACCTATGACCTCGACGACTCCTAACTGGTTAGACTGTCCACGGGAGGTATAATGTAGACTTTGACCACAAGTTAATCAGCCAGGTCAGGGCAAGATTGGTGGGAGGTTTTCCGTCAAAGACGTTCCTTAATTAAATAACCACCAATCTTCGGGCTTTCGGCCCTCAATCACCTTCCTAGACACTGATTTGGCAAGAGTCAAATTCCAACACCGTTCCCCCTTAGGATAATCTCCTAATTGAGTCCGAGATATCCCTAGGGCTAATGTCTACTCATTTTTTAGTTAGGCTTGGTTAGTGATTGAGGAGATTGTGTGTGGGCTAAGAGAGGGTAATGACTTCCCCACCTTATCTTATTTATAGGACAAGCCCTTAAGTCAATTTGGTGCATGTGTAAAGCAATAGACAAATATTCACTCAAAAGCAGTAAATCAGCCAAGGGTGCTTCCTAGTCTATACGCAATGCGAACGTACCTTGTCTCCAGCACTCTTCAACAGAAATTAAAAAATAAATAGGCACGTGTCTAAGATGCAAGAGTCTAAAATTTTTTTTCAACAAATGGGTTACTGTTAATTAATTAGCAGCGTGCAGGGTGATTACAGAGAAAAAAACAAAAAACAACAAGTCTAACTTAACTTTCCAGCAACCTGCAGAAAACTTAGTAAGTAGTTCATTACTCAGGCCGCGGAAACGCGGCAATTGTCGCGCAAACGCGGCTCTGTAGTAGGCTCTGCTGCTCTGCCTTCGAGGGCAGAGGCACAGAGTTGCTATATGTCCTTTCCTGCAGTTATATTTCTTGTTCTCTGATCCTGCAAACAAAAATAATAATAAATAAATCAATAATTAGTTTTTTTTTTTTAGAAGAAACAGAAACTTCTAAGTTAGATACTAACAAAAAAAACAAAAAAAAAGGGGATAATATTTTGACTATCTTTTGAAAGAAATCTAAGTTAGTCTTAAGAATTAGGAAAATCATGATTAGGATTTCTAAAAACTTGGTCAAAATAAATAAGTTGTTGAATTTTTAGGTATAGGAGGAAAAATTGAATAATTAATTAGTCTTAATTTTTACCTTAATGAAATATGCATACCTAATACACTTACACATCTAGGATTCTAAAACAAAGACTCTTGTGCCTTATAAAAAAAATAATAATAAAAAAAACCAAAGAAATTCACTAATTAAGTTGAATACATGTGCCTCAAGAAGCATAAGTATTCACGCCTAAAGGTGATTTTATAAATAAAGCCCTTAGTTTTGTGGCCTAGTTTACTCGAGTCTTAAGTACGTGGGGTGTTTTCTCACCCGGTGCCCTAAAACCGACCGGTTTGGGAGCCACCGACTTTAAGTTCGCTACATGGGTGGATTAGAAAGCCTAAGGAAACTAAGAAAAATTACTTATATATGTACTAACACATCTAATAGTCAATTAGTTAGGTATGAGGGCCTCAAGAAGCCTTGATACTTACACGAAAGAAAATTAGATGAGTAATTACATATTAAAAAAAAGTGTGGGGGTGTGATGGGTAGTAAAAAGTGCATATTTATCACCACATTTACTATCATATTTCCCTATTTATTCTTTTAATTATGCACTATTACTAATGTTTTATTATTAATATGTGCATGCCTTGAGAAATTAAAAAATAAAGAAATAAAACCTGAATGAAGCCCAAAAGCCCAAAAAGCCCATATGCAAAAATTGTAATAATTTAGAAGTTTCTACATTATCTAACCTAATCTAAACTTGAATTTTAAATTCTTATTTAAAATCTAAGGGAGGAAAAGGAAGGATAAGATAGAACTCCTAATTTCTAAAAGAGGAGGAAAAGGATAAGATGAGATGAAGTTCTACTCAACCAGGTTGCTTGCACCACAAGATGAAGATAAAGGAGAGAAAAATTCGGATTCAGACTGTACACGTTTTTAGTATTCAGATCATAACTTGCTACAGATATTCAAATCCTATGATTCAATATGCTCAGAAAGAAGACTTGAAGGACTACAACTTTATATGATCAAACTTTCCAATTCAGTCAGCAGATAAGCCATATTCGGTGATCAACATGATAACAAATTGCAGGACAGATTTGAACTTCTAAGGATAAGTCAAAACAAGTTTGAATTGAAGATAAAAGAAGAATTCAAATTCAGAGATATTTGCTCCTCTTATCTTCATACGCTTCTTATCCTCTGGTTCTCCTATAAATACCCCTGCATAGCAACAGAGGAAGAGCAGATCTTAGAAGCTCAAGGAGTCGAGTACAGAAACGAGCTTAGGGTTTTTCTTTAGATTCTCTCTAATTTGTAACTTAGGTTTGTTTTTTTTAGTTTTTTTATTAATTTATTTTTTTTTATGTAACTGAGAGGAGAGACGAGTTTCATGAGGAAGGAGATCAAGGTGTACTGAGGTGACATCAGTGTAAGTCTTTTCTTCCATTGTTATAAGAATCAAATCAAAGTTCTGTTTCTTCTTTATTCTTTTTGTTTTTGTTTCCCTCTTTTGTGTTGGTTGATCCAAGTAAAACCAATAGCCTCGAAGTTTCCTTCTCCTTGCAAGTGCCGTTGATGGTTTATGAAGATGAACATCCATTTCCATGGTAGTATAGCCGCCCTTTATTTCATAGTGTAAATCGGGAATGGGGAAGATCTCATATTCCATGCTTCGCTCGCCTTCAAAGAAAGGTACATCATTGACACGGTTCAAAGGTAAGCAGATGCCGAAGAGGTAAGTATGTTTTTAGTTTTTAGTTTCTTTCTTTTATTTCTTTAGCTTAGATTACCAACACCACAATATTCCCAATCTCTTTCACTCTTTTTCATTGTAAATATTATTATAAAAAAAAGAGAACTTACTAAACAAGCTTCCATCGCTAGTCCCTCCCTGTGGATCACAACCCGCATAGCCACTTGCTGTAATGGTAGAATTGAGTAACTTGCACATCTTATTCTTAAATCTGAAATACTATATTTTGTGTGCAGGTAAAATCTCAATCATCTAACATCACACTTCATTGTTGAACAAGGATGTTGAAGAAAATGACTCAGTAATTATTTTTAAAAATTAGAAATTAGATAAGGATAAATTTTTAAATAAGACTATTCACTCAATCATTCTTTTACTGGGTCGTATTAGAGAGGGCACTGGTGGGTTTCTGCAAGATCCACGATTTTTGAATTGCGTAGCAACGCTTGGCCCAATCAGACCACCACCGGAACCACCACCATGAGGTAATTTTTCTTCCCTTTTCATTTATTTCATGTATATACACATACACGATGTATTGAGGACAATGCATGAGATAAGTGTAAGGGAGGGTTTACTAACGTAGGTTGTTTTAAATTTTCTTTCTTTTAAGGAAATTTTTAAATTTTCTTTGTATAGAAACTCTTTTCTTTTCTTTTTATAAAACTTTTTGAAATAAGAGAAATAGTTTTGATTTATTTTTAAGAAAAATTAAGATTATCTTAGGAATTAGGAAGAACTAAAATTATGAATTTTTAAACCAAGGCAAAATAATAGATCTTGTTAAAATTTTAGGATAAGAATGTAAGATTGAAAAGATAATTTGATCTTGAATTTTTTACTTTAGATTTATGCACTTCACACTACACATTTTTTTGGGATTGAAACAAAGACTGAAAATGTCATTAAAAAAATGCCATAAAAAATATATAAAAAAACAATAATAAAACACTTATTGAAGTTGGGTAATTATGCCTCAGGAAGCGTGATTATTCACGCCTAAAATGGTGAAGAAAAAACAAAATAATCCCCTTTAGTTTTGTAGCCTTGTTTACTTGAATCCTTATGCTCGAGGGATGTCTTCTCATCTGGTCCCTAAAACCATCTGGTCTGGTTTGGGAGTCACCGGCTAAAGGCTCGCTACCCGGGTAAGTTAGAAAGCCTAAGGAAACTAAAAAGAAGAAATAATATAATAATATAAATAAATGGCATAAAAGTTAGAGTCGATGTCCCAAAAATCTTCACTGTTCACAAAGTGCATAGTTCTCAGAGTTTTTATGAAAGATTAAAGAATCAATTCAATTTTAAATTCTTACATTTAATTTATAACAAGATTTTGCATTTCGACTTAGTTTAAGGAAGAACGATTTCTGGTTAACCTATGACCTTAGATCACTTAAATTTTTGCAAAAATATTTCAACACTTTCTCAATTTCGTATTTTCAAAATACTAACATTTGATTTCTTTCTTTATAGATTTTGTTGGTGTAATCCACTGAAAACCCTCAAGAGACAAAACTCCTCCTCTAGGAGAAGTCTAGAGGTTTAACGGTTTGTTGCACAATGTGGGGGTAATAATCTTCTTAGTAAGTTTTTCTGTTTTCCTCGGGATGAGCAAAAGATAAGTGTAGGGGTGTTATTAGTCTCTAAAATTGCATATTTCATACCGCATCTTAGCATTTTTCAATATTAAATTCTGTTAATAATACCTCTCTTGTATGTTTCTAGGTTCATGGCATGAAATGAAGAAGAAGCTAAAAAATCCCATTTAGTTGGTGATTAAAATCCTACAAGAATCTCCATTGACTTTGAAGGGTAGTTTCATCAAAAGCGGGGGCCCGAATTCAGAAACAGGACATACAGCCGACAGGGAGACAAGCGAGGGGCGCGCAGTAGTAGGAGGCGCGTGCGGCACTGCCCTAGAATTACCGCGGAAATGTGGCAATTGCGTGAAGCTGCGCGTCAAGATTTCATGCGCGGCTTCGTACAGGCTCCCTGGTGCCCCTTTCGCCTATAAAAGCCCTGGGATTTTCAGAGCTGAAGAAGGAAGGAGTTTTGAGGAGTTTTTAGGATAGTTTTTAGGGTTTTCTTCTCTATGTTGTAGTTTTAGGGTAGTGTAGGGTAGTTGTTCTTCTTCTTCCTCTTGTATTTTTCATTTCTTGTAGATCTTGTAATAGGAAAGAAAGTAGTACATGGGTGGAAAGCAAGAGTGCTTATAATGGAAGGTGACAATTTATGAAAGGTTCTCTCTTTACCTCTTGTTTTCTCTCTCTAACTTCTTTTTTATGCTTAGCTAATTTTCTCTTATGGCAACTAACTACTAATCACTAACTTGCTAACTTCTTACTTGATAATCCATATAAATCTAATAGCCTCTACTTGGCCTTACTCTTGCAAGAGCCATTGATGGCTCATGATGATGGATTCTAACACTCTAACATCCTAACTCTCTAACAAGCTAATATTACTTTATTCATGCTTTCTCTTGTTTAGTTTTGATAGTTTAAGTGTAGCTTGCACTTGTTTGTTGAGTTTGAATATGATGAGTTATCTTATGGTTATGCTTTGAAACGCTCTTGAAATAAGGACTAGTGACGGCCAAGGATACATATGAGGCAACTATCATTAAGAGGTTCGCATGTTAATGGAGCTATTAGTAGTTAGTAGCCTTGAGTTTTCTTTTCTTTTTACTTTATTTTAAAAATATATCAAAAATCACAAAAATCATCTTTCTATGTTTCGCACTTCTTTGTTTTCATCGTACTCTTCCCTTTCCATTCTTTGTTTTTTTTCTTTTCATTCTTTAAAACATAGAAGAACCATTAACACACACGTGAATGGACTGATAAAGCTTCTATCGCCTCCTGTCCTTGTGGATTTGACTCGTTTAGCCTCTATGCTA
This sequence comes from Agave tequilana, assembly GCA_038442645.1. Taxonomy (NCBI): domain Eukaryota; kingdom Viridiplantae; phylum Streptophyta; class Magnoliopsida; order Asparagales; family Asparagaceae; genus Agave; species Agave tequilana. The sequence goes on from JAVJIF010017862.1 coordinate 70,175, forward strand.
TAACGGAAGTATCGAGGAAGCCAAAGCACGCACTTTTAACTCGTGTTTCAAAACATACACTTTTCGTGCGCGATTTTCCCCCGATCAAATTTTGACGCCGTTGCCGGGGATGGGAACTGTTTGATTTCACATTTTTCTTAACTATTCTTCTTTGTATTTGGTGTGCAAGTCAAATTGTTAGCATTGCAAAAAGTCTACACTTGTTTTTTGTGTGGTTGAGTAAATTCTTATATATTATTTATATTCTGTTGCTAGTTTATATTACCTGTGCACTATAATAACTTAAGAACTAAAGTACAGAAATTTGATGCTTTAAAATGATTTAGGCATTTACATCTAGGCACGTGCCGATTTCAATTCCAATATACTGTTTTTGTTCTTGTGTTGTTGTGATCTTGATGGAGGTGTACATATTGCATTGCAAATAGTTAGGACAAACACGTGGGTGATTACTCTTTTTGTGTGTTCATTCTTATCTATATTGCACACTTACACGAATTGAAACTTAAGGGCAAAACCCAATACAACATAAGGTGGGGAAGTCATTACCCTCCCTTAGCCCAAAAATCACCTCCCCACTCACACAACCTAAGCCTAATTAAAACTTGCTAGACGTTGGCCCCTAGGGATGTTTAAACTCATTTAGGAGATTGACCTAAGGGGAAAGTTGTTAGAGTTTAACTCTTGTCAAATAGTGTCCAAGGTTAAGGGTTGAGAGGCGAAACCTCGAAGGA
>JAVJIF010017863.1:0-75325 GCA_038442645.1 Agave tequilana
ATCTACTAGATAGCAAGTGGCTATGCGAGTCGTGATCCACAAGGAGGGACTAGCGATGGAAGCTTTTTTAGTAAGTTTTCTTTTAGGCTACAAAGTATGGTTAAAGTTCTTCTTTTAGTTCTTTAGAAGAAAAAAAAGGAAAATTTGAGTTAAAGTAAATTAGGAAGAAGATGGTAGATTAAGAAGATGGAAAAATGAAAAATAAATTATATACAAAGAAATTGAAAAGAGTGATAAAGATGATTGGAGCTTGTGATATTGAAACTAAAGATAAAAGAAAAGAATATAACCTAAAAATTACTTACCTCTTCAGTGCTCATATACCTTAGATCTATTGCGACGACTTACCTTGTCTTTGAAGGCAATAAAGCATGGCGTATAGGATCTTCCCCATTCTCGATCTACACTACGAATAAAAAGGCGAGCTAAACTAACAAAGAATGGTTATTCATCACCATAGGCCATCAAGGGCACTTGCAATGGCTAAGCAGTCTCGAGCTATCGAATTCACTTGGATTACAAACACATCAGAGGAAAGTAAACGAAAACAAGAGTAAAGAAGAAAAGAAACTTTGATTCGATTCTAATAACAATGAAAGAAAAAGACTTACTTACACCGGTGTCACCCTCAGTACAAGCTTGATCTCCTTCCTCCATGAAACTCGTTTCTCCTCTCAGTTACATAAAAGAAATAAAAATTACATAAAAAACCTAAGTTACAAACTACAAATTAGCCTAAGTTATATTCTCTACTTGCTCGTTTCTGGATGCCCCCTCTCTGTTGCTCTGCAGGGGTATTTATAGGAGATATAGGAGTTAGAGTCCCGGTACAACTCCCCCACGAAAACACATCGCCAGTCTCATCCATAGGGCCGCAGAAACGCGGCTATGGCCGCATTTCCGCGGCTATAGTGTGGCTTCTGGCCACGCGTTTTCTCGCGTGGCCTCCTCTGGTCCGTCCATCTGGGTATATCCTTCTAGATTCTGCATACTGGCTCTTTATCTTGAGATTTCAGGATAACTTGGAAAGCAAGTTATCATAAATCCAAATCTTTTAAAACGACTTTTTTATCTTTGCACTCTTTTCTCTTTCATCTTTAGCCTTGTCCTGCAAGCAACTAGGGTTGAGTAGAAGTCCATTCTTTTCCTCTTCTTTTAGCAATTAGGAGTTCTATCTTATCCTCCCTTTTCCTCCCTTAGATTTTAAATAAAGAGTTTAAAAATCTAAGTTTAGATTAGGTTAGATAATATAGAAACTTCTAAATTACTACAACTTTTGCACATGGGCTTTTTGGGCTTCTGGACTTCATTCAGGCTTTATTTCTTTATTTTTTTAATTACTCAAGGCCTGCACACATTAAATAATAAAATATTAATAATAGAGCATAATTAAAAGAATAAATAGGGAAATATGATAGTGAATGTGGTGATAAATATGCACTTTTGCCTGCCTATCAGTATCCGAAGACCGGACAATTTTCCATGACGAGTTTTTCGGATGCCGACTATGCGAGTTGTAGAGTGGATAGGAAGAGTACAAGTGGAACATGTCAATTTCTTGGTAATTGTCTTGTTTCTTGGTCTTCCAAAAAGCAAAATTCGGTAGCCCTCTCAACCGCCGGGGCGGAGTATGTTGCGGCCGGAGCTTGTTGTGCACAAGTTCTTTGGATGAAACATACTCTCCTTAACTATGATTTGTATTTTGACCATATTAAAATATTTTTTGATAATACTAGTACTATTCATATGACTAAAAATGCAAATCAACATAGTAAGACTAAGCACATTGACATTCGGTATCACTTTCTTAGAGATCATTATGAGAAAGGTGATATTGATATTGATTATGTTTCTACCTATTTTCAACTTGCCGATATTTTTACAAAACCTCTAGACTATGCTCGATTTTCTTTATTTGTGGTGAGTTGAATGTTTGTATTATGGAATCATGAGGAAAGATTTTTTTTAATAATGTTTACCCTTTTTGATGTATGACAAAAAGGGGGAGAAAAAGTTAGCTTATTTTTATTTTGGAATTATGCATTTTGAGTTTTAAGTTATAACTAGTTAGTTTTAAGTTTTAACAAGTTAGTTTTGAGTTTTTGAGTTTTAGTTTTTGAGTTATAAAAGGTTAGTTTTTGAGTTAAGAGTTTTGAGCAATATGTTTTGTATTCCTATGTCTCTCTTATGCCAAAATTTTTAGTTTCTACCTTTTATGTATATAGCCATTCATTTATATAGCATGATTTGAGGAGGAGCTTCCAAGCTCCTTTCCCATTTTTTAAAAAATAACTCATATGTTTTATCATCATCAAAAAGGGGGAGATTGTTGGCCCAAGGTTACAATCACCCGGTTTTGAGTTTTGATGATTACAAAACATATATAGTTATTTTTACTAATCATTTTTCTAGTATTTAAGTGTGTTTCAGGGTTCTAAGGATTCATGTTGTGTTTTTCCCTAAAGATAACTCATTTCGGGATCATTTGACTTAAGATGCCTCAATTCGGGTTCAAGAATTCAAGCTATGCAACATTTCATGGAGAAGCCCTTATTTGAAGACCTTTTAGTCACCTAGAACCTTTGTAAGACTTAGTTTGTTAAAGAATGAGGTTATGTTAAGTTGGCTCAAGAAAACACACATTGTTGGCCCAAAGGCCCATCACTCTAGTTTTGATGATGATCAACTCATGTAGTTATAGTACTAATGATCTTGTGTTTAATTAGTGATAGATTCATGATCAAGATCTTAGTAGGTGCATGGCTTCAACAAAGGATTTAAAGCCATATTTTGGAGCTAGCACGATGTTTGGACCAAGTCAAGAAGGCTTCAAGAGAAGACTTCAAGAAGATGAAGACTTGAATCTAGGTTTGTTTTTAGAAGATTTTGTTTTTAGATAAAATGTAAAGGAGAATAGTTGGTGGATTGCTCAAGTACATATACACACACACTCTTGATTTAGTTTGTTAGAAAAGAATTTTATCTTGGAAAATACTATGTTAGTTTGAAACATATTTTCCAAGTTACAAAAATAGTCCAAATCATTTGTAACATGCCTTGATTTTGTGCAAGCATGTTGTTTATCAAAGTATATTAGTAAAACTATTTTTGTAGATTTTTTAGTATTTTATGAGATTTTATTTCAATCAAAAAGACCAAGTTTAAATCTCTTAACAGTTCTGACCTGGCCTCAGCCGGTCGACCGACGTGCATGGACGTGCACGCCAGTTCTGGCAGGAGGGGGCCGGTCGACCGACACGGGTCGACCGTCCAGAGAGCTCTGCTCTCTGGAAAGGCCCCGGTCGACTGGGCGGCCGACGGACAGAGAGACTTGCTCTCTGTATCCTGGCCTCGGTCGACCGGACCGGTCGACCGATGGCACCACGATCTGAAATATGACCTTTGGCCGGTCGACCGGGCGGTCGACCGACAGTTCTGTCAGACCCCAACGGCTAGTTTTTCTAGCTCTATAAAAAGGGGCATTTGGGGGCTGTTTTCTACAAGATTTTTGGAGACTTTTAGAGCCAGTTTTTCCTACTCTTTTCAGAGGTTTTCTCCACTTGTTTTAGAGCAAATATTTCCAATCAAAAGGAAAGTTTTATCAAGAGTGTAAAAGTGATTTCTTTGAATTTTCCTCCACCACTTCCATCCTAGTTTTCTCACACAATCACTTGAGCTATCCATTGCTATATCTACCTATAGGGTTCTGTTGTGAGAGTGTTTATTGGTGATCAAAGTGTTTAGATCACCAAGAGATCTTTCTTGTTCTTTGAGGAGGCGGACGTGTTTGTCCGCGGTGTTTCGAGTCGGGTACGAACTTGTTGTTTGAGGTGCGGCCTTGGCGAGCTAGTGAGCTTGCGGTGTGTACGGACTAGAGAGAGTCCAAGGAGTTCAAGTGTGAACTCGGTTTGTAGGTGTTGCGGCACCGAGGAGTGATCCATTGGGATCAAGCATAGCGAAAATCCTTCGTGTGTCGAAGGCGGGGATGTAGAGCAAGTGTGCTCGAACCTCGAAACAAATCCCTTGTGTTTGTGATTGCTCTTTCTCTCTCTCTCCCTTACTTGTGTTTATATCTTGCATGCTATTATTGTCATTACACTTATATGCTTGATATATTGTGTGCTCATATTGTATATGCTTGGGGATTGTTTGCTAACACTTGTATTCAACCAAGAGAGCCAACGCGGCACCTCAACCCTTATCTAGGGGAATCTAGAGGAGTTAGTCCAGAGCCCTTCACGGGGAATTCGGCTACACTCTTGTGTATTACATGGTGTTTAGTTTAAATAGTTTGTTTAGGTCATAATAATTTTAATTCCACATTTTTTGTCATTTAGTGACCATAAGATTAGCCATCACCTATTCACCCCCCCTCTAGGTGATTTACAATTGGTATCAGAGCCAAGTGCTCTTGATTTGGGTCTTACAACCTAGAGTTAAAGATCGTCTTTTTTAGGCTAATCACATATTTTGTACACACACTATGGACTTCATGACACCTCCCACCTTTGACATTTCAACATCCAAATTTGGAAAGTTAAGATGTCTTTATTCCTCAAAGCCCTAGGAATTCATGTTACTTTGCCATCACTAGAGATGATTATTGTTTAAATGGCAATAATTTAGAGCTAATGCAAAAGCCCTTCATGCTTAAAGTCAACCCTAAATGATGAATATTTATTTAGGGTTTCTAATGTTGATTCGGCTTTTGTAGCTTGAACATCATCACCTCCCTTGGCGAAAAGGATCTATATTATGCCGGAGCGATTCGGATGTTGGAAGCGACACCTCCAACTTGTACTATATGGTCCAAGGGATAACCCCTTGAGGTAACTATCGAATCTGAGATAGATGAAGATAATGACATGTCATATGATGATCTTGCTTCATTTTGTCAACAACTATTAGAGAAATATGACATGCTTAGAAAAGATAATAAAAAGATGAAAAATAAATTTGATTGCATGCTTAATGAAAAAGATTCATTAGAAATTAAGGTTGCATGCATTGAAAAAGAAAATGAGAATTTGAAAAATGAGAATGTTTCCTTAATGTCCAAATTGAATGAGCTCTGTGAAGGAAAACACTAGTTTGAAAAATGAAATTATTTTGGTGGAAAAACAAAAGGAAATTGTTTTGCAAGAAAATAACTCTTTAAAAGGAAAATTTGTTGAAAAAGAAAAAGAAAATATTTTTCAAAAGAAAAAGAAAAATGATTCTTTATCTCACCATGCTTTACATGCCACTACTAGTGAGATTAATTTGAAAAATAAAATGGATTGTTTGAGCTCAACTTTGAGCTCTTGTGCATTTAACCATAAAAGATTGGAGTCTTTGTTTTCAAAGAAACAAACTCCACCTATTCATGCACATCACTCTCATCATGCATATGCTTATGTTGCATGACATGATCACACTCACACACATAAGCATCCTAAGGTGTGCAAATGTACACATTGTGGCCGCAAAGGCCATTTAGTAAAGTTTTATTTTGATAAGATACATCATGTAAATTTTGCTAATAAAAATATTTGGGTGCCTTACAAAGCTAACCCCCAAGGACCCAAAAGAAAATGGGTACTAAAAACCCCACCTTGTGTTTTTGATGTAGGTGAGGGCTCTCACAAAACGTGAGAGATTTGGTACCTTGGTGGTGGATGCAATTGGACTTGATGGACACATATTTGATGCATCGCTATCAAGGAGGTTTGGTGGGACAACCACCATGTTTGGAGATTTGGAGTAGTTCCTTGGTTGGTAACTATTTCTAAACTCCTAATTTATTTTACATGCTTATTTCATATGAAACATTTTTAGCATGTTCATGTTTTATGTATTTTTGTGCTTCATGTGGTAAATACTAGTTTAAATGTGTAGTTTTTATCAAAACTTGTATTTATACATGTACAAATAGTGAGAACAAATTGATTTATATATGTTTGCACTTCATGATCATTTGTACCCACTGTTGGCTCAAAGGCCTTCCACTCTAGTTTTGATGATGATTAACTCATGTAGTTATGTGTACTAATAATCTTGTGATTTTAGTTTCAGATCATTAATCAAGTTATTAGTTAGTGATTAGCTTCAACAAGATTATTTGGAAGCTTTCACATGTTGATTCAAGAGCCCGAGCGTCAAAGATCACATATAGCACTTGCTCGGTGGATCATAGAGTTTTAGATCGAGTCGGCTTGGAGATTGCGCTCTACAAGAAGACATCGGTACCATAGTTTAGTTTTGTGTTTAGATCCAAATTGTAAAGATTAGAATAGTATGATATGCTCAAGTTCACAACACACACGTTTCATGTTTTGTATTTCGATTTTTGGTTTAACCGATCTTAGTTTGCATGAATAGATATTATATCAAAACAAGTTTACATGGTTTAATGTATATTAGATTTGTTCTATATACATGCATGCTTCAACTACTTAGACAAACTTACTTTGATATACCTATTTCATGTGTTTTATGTTTGTGTTTTAACAAAACTTATTTTTGGAATTAAAGTCAAAAACTATGATATATATATAGTTCATGTATATTGGATTTCTATCCATATGCATCATGCTTCAAAGTGTTTAAATATCATGTTTTGTATTTGGAAGAGTTTTGGACAAAACGTATTTTCTATTCAAAATCAAGTTTTAGATAATACAGTTTTTGGTTTTTTGCAAAAATGATTGACACAAAAATAGTTCATATTGATTGATATTTGAGCTAAACTTTTTATCACATGTTTATATATCAATGCAAAATGATAAAACTATTTTTGGTAATTTTAAGAGTGTTAAAAGATTTTTTCAAAATATTTTTAAACTGTTTTTCTGACCCAGTTTTCTGTTCCAGGCTTCAACCAGTCGACTAGTCCTCTGACAAGTCGACTTGGGATGAAGTCGGTCGACCGGGTCGGTCGACCGACGTGCACAGATCTGTGCACATTTGGCAGACACAGGGACGGTCGACCGTCAGGGTCGACCGGGTTTGAGAGCAGAGCTCTCTGTTTGTTTGGGTCGACGGGGCGGTCGACCGGTAGCTGCCAACGGGCAGAATTTGACCGTTGGACGGTCGACCGGACCGGTCGACCGGCAGTATATTTCTGGCATTTTCAGCTGCCAACAGCTATATTTTTCTGGGGGCTATAAATACCCCATTCATAGCCTGTTTTCTCTAAGAATTTTTGTGTGAATTTTTCCCCACTCTCTGGTGTTTTCACAGCAATCAAAAGAAGTTTTTGAACTCATATTGAACAATCTATTTGGAGTTTTTGGTAGGGTTTGAAAAACCAAAGAAAAGGGTTTTTGGGAAAAGAGTTTTGATTCACCTTCTATATCTTTGTTTTAGTTTTCCCAAGGATTTTTCTTTGTGATTTTGATTTCCATTCCATTGGTTTTCTCCACACCTGAGCTAAAATCTACTACCTCTTCTATAGGATCTTTGTGTGGGAGAAAGAAATTGTTTGTGGTTGTTTGTTAGACCACCAATTTATAAACCCTAACTTAGGTTGGCTTTGTGCCTTTCCCTCATTGTGTGAGGAGGTTGTGCTATTGGGTTGTATCCTCAAGTGGTGAGGTGATCCTTGTTTGTTTTGTGCTAATCCCTCAAGTTGTGAGGTGATTTTTTGTTGGATTGGAGCTTGCCTCAAGGAGGAGGTTGTGGTTGTAAAGAGAGGAGTGGGTACTCCTTGTGAGAGTTCTTTGTGAACTAGCTAGTGGATTAGAAATCCTTCGTGTGTCGAAGGCGGGGATGTAGAGCTGGGTGCTCGAACCTCGAAACATATGTTATTGTTTGCGCTTGATCCATTGACTCTCTCTATCTCTCTCTTTACTTTGTGCCTTGCAACTATTCATATTGTGCATTCATAATTGCTTGGCTTTGGTTGTGTGTGCATCATTTGTTGATTGCACTTGAGTATATTGCATTAAGTTTTTAAATTCCGCTTTGAGATCATAGATTAGCTATATCACCTATTCACCCCCCTAGGTGATTTTCAATTGGTATCAGAGCCTACGCTCCTGATATTTAGGTTTAACCACCTAGGAGTGAGATCTTGGTTTGCTAATCTTCATTTGCATTGTTCATTTGCACACATTTAGGTTGCACTCATGGATAGCCTTCCTATGTTTGACCATATTAGACTTGATGCTTAGAAGGCCAATATGAGTAGACATTTAAAAAGCCTAGGACATCTTGTTTATCAAGCCTCCACTCAAGAATCATTCCCTAATAGTAGTAAACACAAAAAGGCTAATGCATTAGCACTTAGAGCACTTAGATTATCTCTTAGTGAACATCTTTTACCGGGTTTGATCGTTATGACTCGGCTTTTGTAGTTTGGAGCTTATTGACGTCTCCCGAGCTTCCAAGGATTATCAACAAGATGAGGAGATCTATGAGAGAAAAGTTCGAGAGCATTGCTTCATGGTCCAAGGGAATAACTCCCTTGAGGTACAATCGGACACTCAATTAGATGATAGCTCTAGTTCCTATTGCTATGGATGTTTGGAAGTTCAATCTTTAAATTAGGAACTTGCTCAAAAGCTTGAAAATTTCTTGAAAAAAACAAACCTTTTGAAAGAGAACAACCTTGTTTTGAAAAATGAATTAAAGGATTTGTGTTCTAATTTTGAGTTGATTTGCAAGAAAAGGAAGAGATTGCAAGTGAACGTAACTCACTTAAATCTCAACTTGAACTTGCTTTAAAGGAAAATGAATTTTTGAAAAGCAAAAATGATTGTGATGATGTTGTGAAAAACAATGAAGTTTTATCTTCTTAAATTAGATTTCTGTTTTAAAAGATAACCTTGTTTTGAAAAATAAAATTGAGTCCATTACAAAAGAATTGGATTTGGTTTTAAAGAAAAACGAATCTTTAAAAATTGATATTGATTCTCATGTGTGCCATGCTAGTATAGCTTCTTCTTCTTCTTGCTTGCACACCTATTGCATGCTCCACTTTATCTTCCACTATTAAAAATGATATAAATGTTTTGAAGAAAAGTGTTGAATGTTGGGCTCCACTTTGAGCCAATGCACTTTAAATCATACACGTTTAGAAACTTTGGTTCATAAGAAACAAGGTCCATCTTTGCATGCACACCCTACACGGCATACACATGCTTTCCACGGACACAACCATGACATGTATGCTCATGTGTACACATGTACACATTGTGGTCGAAAAGGCCATCTTACTAGATTTTGCTATGATCGTTTACATAATGAAAATTAGCATGTAATCTTGTTTGGGTTAGAAAAGAAACTAACCCCTATGGACCCAAAAGAAAATGGGTACCAAAACCACCTCTTGACTTTTGATGTAGGTGGGAGCTCTCGCATCACGTGAGAGTATTGGTGCCTTGAGGTGGATGCGTTCTAAGCTTAAAAGAGAACCATTTGGATGCTTCACTCTCAAGGGGATTTGTGGGAGGACCACCGTGGTTTGGAGAACTAGAGATGCACCTTCATCGGTTTTGGTATCATTCTTTAACTCCCTTTTTTAATTGCATGCTTTTCATGTTCATCAATCTATAGCATGTCTTGTTTTATTATTCATTATGCTTATGTCATGTTGATTAGATTAGTGTTGTACATGTTTAGATACTTGAGACACCCATATTTTATATGGATCTTATCTTTATGTTCTCACCTTGTTTAGTACTATCATGTATGCCCTAGATCTAATGTACATGCATATACTTAATGAACATGTGGATGTTTATGATGTTTTGATGACTCATGTTTTGTATGCCATGTTTATTAGACCCTTGACATGCATGTATAGCTTTTGAGATCACCCATGTTTAGTATGGACCCATATTTTGTGTTCTCTTTATATTTTAGCTATCATGTTAATCATAGATCTAATGCACATGTCTTTGTTATGCTAATCATATGGTTGACTATGATTTTTTGTTTTAATAATTCATGTTTTTGATTATTATGATCATTTTTATGATTTTCATGTTGATCTATGTGTCGTTTTATGCTTCATGATTTGAATATATGTTTAGATGTTAGTTTTCATGAAAACTAGGATTTATACTTGTACATAGAATGGGCAACAAGTAAATCTTTTTTTTTTTTTATGTTTGTGTTTGAATGCCTATTTGTACCCATTAGATGTGCTAGTATAGTCTAATTTTGATGATTCACGCATTCTAACTTGTATTCCTCTATTTTGATATGTTTCATGATCATGTGTTTTAACTTCATGTATATGTCTATCTTGTCCAAACTATTGATTATACATGTACATCCTTGAGCCACGTGCTTTCATGCATATACTTTTGTGGACTCATTGTGTTTAGGATATGTATGTATACTTTAGTATGTACATGACATACATATGCCTTGAAGTTTAAATCGTTTGGATGAATTTCATGTTTGCTAGGTGATTTTACATTTATGATGAAGTTCATGTTTTTTTTCTGAATGATTTCAATTGGTGATTTCACATCCTAGATGAATTTCATGTTTTCAATATTGAGCTTGATTGTCCATTTTCATGTTGATGTGTTTCTCACAACACTTGTACACTCACCTTATTTAATGTTTTCTCATGACTTAGTTTTCATGAGTACAAATTGTGCTATATGGATTTTGAGTGTTTTAGTGCCATGTGGTTTACATGTGTCTTCATGAAAATATTTTTGTTATTCCTTATTTGAAGGATCTCGTTCTAGTTGATTCGTATAACTAGTTGTGATATTCTTCCTTGGTAGTAGTTTTCAAACATACTATATTTGTAAACCTATTTTTGAAAACTCCTACCATCAAAGGGTGGTTGGATGGGAGATCATGCTCATGTATGCTTTATAGTGAAAATCATAGTAAACTTGAACATGAAATGGGTGGTAGGTTATATGAGATATACACTTGATCTTATTGTTGTTTCAATTGGTATCATTGAATTCTTTCAATTGGTATCAATCTTGACATTTCTTGTATACTCATATATTTGTATGTATGTATGCTTTCATTTCAAAGAATATCAATTTCAATTGGTATCTACTTTTCATACATATATATGTTTTATTTGTGCTTATTATATCCCTATATCTTTAAGCACAAGTTTTTGTTTATGATAAGCTTGAGCTTCAATTTTGTTTCAATTGATTTAGTTTTCAATTGGTATTTTTATTCGAGCCTTATCATAGTTTTTATTGGTATTTCAAATAGGGGGAGAAAATCTTGTATTTTTATTTTTCAATTGGTATAGCTTCATTTTTAAATTGGTATCAATATACACTTCCTTGATACATTTTTAATTGGTATCATATTTGAGTTTAGACTAAAAGGGGGAGAGCATCCCTTGATTGATTCCTTGTTTTGAATATAAAAAGAATATGTTTTTATTAGTTTTGTAAATAAGGGGGAGAAGAATTTCTTTTAATCGGTATATGTTTTTATTAGTTTTGTTTTAACCCCTTTGTTGATGATTGACAAAATGGGGGAGAAGAATTTGAGTTTATATACATGTTTTATGTTTTTTTTATATTAAGTTCAATTGGTATCAAAAGCATTATTTAAAGAACATGTTTAGTTTTGGTATCTAGAGCTTGTAAAAGAGATCATTAGATCATTAGTTTTGTTTTACATATATTGAGTTTAATTGGTATCTAGAGCATGTTTATTTGTTTAGTTTTAATTGGTATCTAGAGCATGTTTATTTGTTTAGTTTAATTGGTATCAAGAGCATGTTTATTTGTTTTTGCTAATTGGTATCTAGAACATGTTTATTTGTTTTTGAAAATTTCATTGGTATCTTCCATTGGTTTCTAGAGCCATTTATTGTATTATGCATATCTATGCATGTTTCATGTTTTATAATTTCATTGGTATCTAGAGCCACTTATTAGTTGTTTATCCTATGCATGAGTTAAGGGGGAGCTTCTTTGAAGCTTAACTTTAATCCATGCATATTAACTCCATGAGTTTTGTCATCATCAAAAAAGGGGAGATTGTTGGCCCAAAGGCCTTCCACTCTAGTTTTGATGATGATTAACTCATGTAGTTATGTGTACTAATAATCTTGTGATTTTAATTTCAAATCATTAATCAAGTTATTAGTTGCTGATTAGCTTCAACAAGATGATTTGGAACCTTTCACATGTTGATTCAAGAGCCCGAGCGTCAAAGATCACATATAGCACTTGCTTGGTGGATCATAGAGTTTTGGATCGAGTCGGCTTGGAGATTGCGCTCTACAAGAAGACATCGGTACCATAGTTTGGTTTTGTGTTTAGATCCAAATTGTAAAGATTAGAATAGTATGTTATGCTCAAGTTCACAACACACACGTTTCATGTTTTGATTTTCGGTTTTTGGTTTAACCGATCTTGGTTTGCATGAAAAGATATTATATCAAAACAAGTTTACATGGTTTAATGTATATTAAATTTGTTCTATATACATGCATGCTTCAACTGCTTAGACAAACTTACTTTGATATACCTATTTCATTGTTTTATGTTTTGTGTTTTAACAAAACTTATTTTTGGAATTAAAGTCAAAAACTATGATATATATATAGTTCATGTATATTGGATTTCTATCCATATGCATCATGCTTCAAAGTGTTTAAATATCATGTTTTTGTATTTGGAAGAGTTTTGGACAAAACGTATTTTCTATTCAAAATCCAAGTTTTAGATAATACAGTTTTTAGTTTTTGGCAAAAATGATAAGACACAAAAATAGTTCATATTGATTGATATTTGAGCTAAACTTTTTACCACATATTTATATATCAATGCAAAATGATAAAACTATTTTTGGTAATTTTTAAGAGTGTTAAAAGATTTTTTCAAAATATTTTTAAACTATTTTTCTGACCCACTTTTCTGTTCCAGGCTTCAACTAGTCGACTAGTCTTCTGACAAGTCGACTTGGGATGAAGTCAATCGACCGGGTCGGTCGACCGACGTGCACAGATCTGTGCACGTTTGGCAGACACAGGGACGGTCGACCGTCAGGGTCGACCGGGTCAGAGAGCAGAGCTCTCTGTTTGTTTGGGTCGACCGGGGCGGTCGACCGGTAGCTGCCAACGGGCAGAATTTGACCGTTGGACGGTCGACCGGACCGGTCGACCGGTAGTGTATTTCTGACATTTTCAGCTGCCAACGGCTATATTTTTCTGGGGGCTGTAAATACCCCATTCATAGCCTGTTTTCTCTAAGAATTTTTGTGCGAATTTTTCCCTACTCTCTGGTGTTTTCACAGCAATCAAAAGAAGTTTTTGAACTCATATTGAACAATCTATTTGGAGTTTTGGTAGGGTTTGGAAAATCAAAGAAAAAGGTTTTTGGGAAAAGAGTTTTGATTCATCTTCTATATCTTAGTTTCAGTTTTTCCCAAGGATTTTTCTTTGTGATTTTGATTTCCATTCCATTGGTTTTCTCCACACTTGAGCTAAAATCTACTACCTCTTCTATAGGATCTTTGTGTGGGAGAAGGAAATTGTTTGTGGTTGTTTGTTAGACCACCAAGTTATAAACCCTAACTTAGCTTGGCTTTGTGCCTTTCCCTCATTGTGTTGAGGAGGTTGTGCTATTGGGTTGTATCCCTCAAGTGGTGAGGTGATCCTTGTTTGTTTTGTGCTAATCCCTCAAGTTGTGAGGTGATTGTTTTGTTGGATTGGAGCTTGCCTCAAGGAGGAGGTTGTGGTTGTAAAGAGAGGAGTTGGGTACTCCTTGTGAGAGTTCTTTGTGGACTAGCTCGTGGATTAGAAATGCTTCGTATGTCGAAGGCGGGGATGTAGAGCTGGGTGCTCGAACCTCGAAACATATCTTATTGTTTGTGCTTGATCCATTGACTCTCTCTATATCTCTCTTTACTTTGTGCCTTGCAACTATTCATATTGTGCATTCATAATTGCTTGGCTTGGTTGTGTGTGCATCATTTGTTGATTGCAATTGAGTGTATTGCATTAAGTTTTTAAATTCCGCTTTGAGATCATAGATTAGCTATATCACCTATTCACCCCCCTCTAGGTGATTTTCACCCACTTTATGCACATGTATATGCTAGTTTTGATGATTCTTTCATTTATACTTGTATTGCCTATTTTCATGTTTTACTTCATGTATATGTGGTTTATATCCAAATCTAATAAATATACATGTATACCCGTGAGTCTCTTGCCTTCATGCAAATACCTTTAATAGACTCTTTATGTTTGGGATATGTATGTGTATTGTTAGGATTGGATAGATCATACATATACCTAGAAGTTTATTTTTAATGAAAAATGAATTTTCATGATTTGTTTTATAATGATCATTTTTGAGCTTCATTGACTATTTTCATGAAAATGCAAATTACATGATTCTTGTACACTCACACTTTAGTTGTTTAGTCATGACTTTGTTTCATGAACACATTTTTGAGCTTGATCGATTTTGAGTGTCAATTCTTGTGTATTTGGTATACTTCATGAAAAATATATGTTTTGATTTCATGTTTTGAAGGATTTTTAACTAGTTTTTCAAAAATTATTTTTAACTAGTTAATTATTCTTCATTTGGTAGAGATTTTCAACCATACATTATTTTCAAATCTATTTTTGAAAACCCCTACCTTCGATGGGCGGATGGCTGGGCGAGTATGCCTTGTGAGCCTAATTGAAAAATCTTTTATCTTGAGCATATGAAGGGCGGTAGGTTATGAGTTATATACTTGATTTACATTGTTATTTTCAATTGGTATCATTGGATCTTTTCAATTGGTATCCAAATTGATATTTTTGTATATACTCATATTTTGTTTATATATATGTATGCTTTCAATTTCAAATAATATCAATTTCTATTGGTATTCTATTTCTCATACATATATATGAGTTTCATGTGCTTGCTTTACAATTGATTTACGTATTTAAAGCACATAGTTAATTTATGCTAAGCTTCTTCTTAAAACTTTATTTTCAATTGATATCTCAATTGACAATTTAATAAGCTTATGCATTTTGTTTAAAATTTGGTATCAATATGCTTCCACTTCATATTTGTTAAAATTCAATTGGTATCAATGTGTTTTTATCTATTTTGAGATAAATTAAAAAAAAAATTTGTAATGATTATTTACAATAATGATTATTTACAATTTGGTATCTTAAAAATTGATTGTTTTACAAGAGTTTTGATACCTTTAAAATTTTGTTATATGATATCTTAAAATTTGGTTTGCTAAGATATCTCAAAATTTGTTTTATTAAGAAATTTGAAAAGTTTGAAAGTTAAAAATTTTTGATTTGTGTTGCCTATATGCAAGGAGAGCTTAACATCTCTTCTACATATAGATTCATGTTGAGTGTATCTTATATTGAGGAGCTTGACAACTCTTCTTTATGTGATACACGTGTGTAGGGAGAGCTTCACATCTCCTCTTATGCATTACATATTATGCGTTATGTGAATTAGGGCTTGTCATCCCTCTTTCATATAATGTATATATGTAGGGAAGCTAACTTAGCGTCTTCCTCTTCATGAATGTATATCGCATATAACCTTTTATTGATATGTTTGATTTGACCCCTTATTGATCTCTTTGTTTATGACAAAAAGGGGGAAAAAATTTGTTGATTGTGTTTTTACCCCTTTGTTGATGATTGACAAAAAGGGGGAGAAAGATTTTGGATTTATATGCATGTTTTGTGAAAAAGGATTGTTTATGCATATATGTTTTGTTTTGCAAATAGGAGAAAAAGAATTTGATTTATTTTATGCTTGAGTGCATGTTTATCTCCTTGATTTGCATACATGTTTTTGAGCATTCATTGCATATATATTTATTTATTGTTATGCATGAGTTAAGGGGGAGCTTCTTTGAAGCTTTACTTTAATCCATGCATATATAACTTCATGAGTTTTGTCATCATCAAAAGGGGGAGATTGTTAGCCCAAAGGCCCATCACTCTAGTTTTGATGATGATCAACTCATATAGTTATAGTACTAATGATCTTGTGTTTAATTAGTGATAGATTCATGATCAAGATCTTAGTAGGTGCATGGCTTCAATAAAGGATTTAAAGCCATATTTTGGAGCTAGTACGATATTTGGACCAAGTCAAGAAGGCTTCAAGAGAAGACTTCAAGAAGATGAAGACTTGAGTCTAGGTTTAATTTTAGAAGATTTTATTTTAGATTAAATGTAAAGGATAGAATAGTTGGTGGATTGCTCAAGTACATATACACACACACTCTTGATTTAGTTTGTTTTAGAAAAGAATTTTCATTTTGGAAAATACTATGTTAGTTTTGAAACATATTTTTCAAGTTACAAAAATAGTCCAAATCATTTGTAACATGCCTTGATTTTGTGCAAGCATGTTTGTTTATCAAAGTATATTAGTAAAACTATTTTTGTAGATTTTTCAGTATTTTATGAGATTTTATTTCAATCAAAAGACCAAGTTTTAAATCCCTTAACAGTTCTGACCTGGCCTCAGCCGGTTGACCGACGTGCACGGATGTGCACGCCAGTTCTGGCAGGAGGGCCGGTCGACCGACACGGTCGACCGTCCAGAGAGCTCTGCTCTCTGGAAAGGCCCCGGTCGACCAGGCGGCCGACCGGACAGAGAGACTTGCTCTCTGTATCCTAGCCTCGGTCGACCGGACCGGTCGACCGATGGCACAACGGTCTGAAATATGACCGTTGGCCGGTCGACCGACAGTTCTGTCACACCCCAACGACTAGTTTTTTCTAGCTCTATAAAAAGGGGCATTTGGGGGCTGTTTTCTAAAAGATTTTTGGAGACTTTAGAGCCAATTTTTCCTACTTTTTTCAGAGGTTTTTCTCCACTTATTTTAGAGCAAATATTTTCAATCAAAACGAAAGTTTTATCAAGAGTGTAAAAGTGATTTCTTTGAGTTTTCATCCACCACTTCCATTGTAGTTTTGATTGAGTTTTCACCTGCACACAAAATATGGTATTTTAGATTGAGAAGTAAAGGTATGCAAGGTGCTCAATACTATCCACTGTAGCAAAGGCTATGCGGGTCGTGATCCTCAGGGAGGGACTAGCGATGGAAGCGTTTAAGTAAGTTATCTCTTTTTTTATTTTAGTTTTTATTATTTACAATGGTATATGGTATTTACAATGAGAAGGTGAAAGAAATTAGAAAGAAGTGGGGTTTGTCATCTAATCTAAAGAAATAGAAGAAAGAAAGAAACACATACAAGAAAGAAAGAAAAACTATAAACACGTACCTACCTCTTCAGTCCTGCTTACCTTTGATCCTTTTGCGATGACTTACTTTGTCTTCGAAGGCGTACAAGTATGGCGTATAGGATCTTCCACCTTATCTACACTACGAAAAGAAAAGACTAGCAAGCGACGGCTTGTCCATCTCCATAGGCCATCAAGGGCACTTCTTTCTAGGCAGTCTCGAAGCAATTAGATCTCATTATTTACAAAACATTAGAGAGAAACAATAGAATAACACAAGAATAAAAGAACTAAAATAATAAAAGAACAAAAACGAACCTCGAGTCGATTTATTTAACAATGGAAGAAGAGCAAAACTTACACCGATTGTCACCCTCAATACAAGTAGATCTCCTTCCTCCATGAAAACATCCTCTCCTCTCAGTTACAAAATTACAAAAAGAAAAACCTAACCTAAATTACAAGTTAGCCTAAAAACTCTAGATTTAGCTCTCTAATTTTCTGTACGCCCTTTCTGTTGCGTCTGCAGGGGTATTTATAGGTGCAGAAGGAGGTAGAGTGAAAAACACCTAGAGGGGGGTGAATAGGTGTTATTGCTAATCTAACAATCTTTTTAAAAACTAAGATGGATGAATGTTGCAATGATCTCTCAAAACAAGACTAAGAGCCGAATACCCCGTGAGAGGTTCTGAACTCCTTCCTCCCAATTCCCCTTGAATGGGTTAGAGGTGCGCAATGCAACCTTGTTGTATGAGAATTGATCGAACAAAGGATGAATAATATGCAATGATGAGATGCACACAAGATATCACAAGTATTACAAACTTGAAGTAATAGCACAAGGAAAGAAATAAGATCACAAACAAGTAATTAAAAGTAATAGAGTGCAATAGAAATTAAAAGCAAAATAGAGAGTAAGAGCAAAAGACAATCGCAAACACAAGTATTTGTTTCGAGTTTCGAGCCACCGCTCTACTCCCCGCCTTCACCTCCGTGAAGGGTTTCCACTATCCACCGAGGACGATTACAACGGTCTACCGAAGACCCGAGCACCGAGCTTCACCAAGTACAATAACCTCTACCGAAGAGGTGTCTCCACAAGAACAAGAAGATCACAAGAACAAGAGTGATCACAACAAGATCACCAAACTTTTTACAACACTCTCACTCTTTTTACAACTTCACTATAGAATGAGTAAGGGATTTTTGGCTCTATGAAGTGCAGTGAGAAAAACTCAGTTGTAGAGATGATTTTTGCAAGGGAACACAACTGAAAACTAGCTCAAGAAAGAGTTGAAAATGGAGAGCTTAAACACTTTTCTTTTCTCTTTGAAAACTTTGAAAACTTGAGGATTTTTCTTAGTATTTGGCAAGAAACTCTTCTCCACTATTTATAGGGAGAGAAATAAGTTAAAAACAATTTATTTTGACCTTATTTGCTCTGAAAAAGTTCTGGAAAACCCTGAAAAAGTCTGTCAAAAAACAGTCCAAAAAACAGATTTCAGAATTGCACAAAAGAGGAAGAGCCGTTGGGTTTTTGCAGGCTTGGCGGTCGACCGGGCCGGTCGACCGCCAGCTCAGCTGGTCAAAGGGCCGTTGGCTCGGGTCTTCTGGCGGTCGACCGGGGCGGTCGACCCAGAAAACCCGAGAGCAACTGCTTACAGTCGGTCGACCGGGGCGGTCGACCGACAGACGTGCACAAATGTGCACGTCCTGGCACTGGCGCCGGTCGACCGGGCCGGTCGGCCGGTCTGCCTGAAACAGGAAAATCAGTATTTTTTTCTGACTTAGAAAACTTTGTAAAATAGTTTTGGGTTTGAACAAACTTAAGTAACATGCTAGTAGGAGTATATAAACATGATCTAAACATGATATTTATTTTGTAAAACTTAGGGTCATGTAAATATCTACTAAGACATGAAACCAAATTTAAAACATGAAAACTTAAATACAAGACTCACATTTTAACAAAACCAAATTGTGTATGTGTATCCTAGAGCCAATATCCAACACTCAAACTTTAACATTCTATTCTTACAATGATTCTAAAGACTTCAAGTTCTTCAAGAGGGCTTTCACCATATGATCTTCAAAACTTGATTCTTGAGCCCAAATTGAGTTGACTTGAGTCCAAAGCACCTTCCTTTAGGGAAGAATTCTTCTAGTTGAGTTAGAATCCTGAAACACACTTAACCAATAAACAATATTAGTACAAATAATTAATATGTTTTGTAATCATCAAAACACACTAAACAAGGGTGATTGTAACCTTGGGCCAGCAATCTCCCCCTTTTTGATGATAACAAAACATATACGTTATTTTAAACAAAAAGGAAGAAGAGCTTGGAAAGCTCCCCCTCAAATAATGCTATGTATCAATAATGCTATGAAAAGCTAAATACATAAGGCATTGAATTGAAAACACATAGTTTTGTTAAAAACTCAAAATACACAACAAAACACAATAAGCACAAAACTCTTTTTCTTTTTCTCCCCCTTTTTGTCATACATCAAAAAGGGTTAAACAAAGCAAACAAAACATTTTAAAAATTTATCTTTAAGAATCCATAATGCAAACATTCAACTCACCACAAATAAAGGAAAATCTAGCATAATCCAATGGTTTAGTAAAAATATCGGCAAGTTGAAAATCGGTAGAAACATAATCAATATCAATATCACCTTTCTCATAATGATCTCTAAGAAAGTGATACCTAATGTCAATGTGTTTGGTTTTACTATGTTGATTTGCATTCTTTGTCATGTGAATTGTACTAGTATTATCACAAAATATTTTAACATGATCAAAGTGTAAATCATAGTCGAGGAGAGTATGTTTCATCCAAAGAACTTGTGCACAACAAGCTCCGGCCGCAACATACTCCGCCTCGGCGGTTGAAAGGGCTACCGAATTTTGCTTTTTGGAAGACCAAGATACAAGACAATTACCTAGGAATTGACATGTTCCACTTGTGCTCTTCCTCTCTACTCTACAACCGCATAGTCGGCATCCGAAAAACTCTTCATATCAAATAGTCCGGTTTTCGGATACCACAAACCCATTTCAATAGTGCCCTTAAGGTATTTAATAATGCGTTTTACCGCTACTAAATGAGACTCCTTAGGACATGATTGAAAACGAGCACAAAGATAAACGGAAAACATGATATCCGGCCTACTAGCCGTCAAATACAATAAACTACCTATCATGCTACGATAAACTTTAATGTCTACACTTTTACCTTGTTCATCCTTATCAAGCTTGGTAGCTGTTGCCATGGGAGTTTTGCTCATTTTAGCGCCTTCAAGTCCGAATCTCTTGATGAGTTCCTTTGTGTACTTGGCTTGATTGATGAAGATCCATCCTTCCTTTGCTTGATTTGGAGTCCAAGGAAATAGTTGAGCTCCCCCATCATAGACATTTCAAATTCATCCTTCATGCATGATTCAAAAGCTTGGAAAAGAGATTCATTAGTAGAACCAAAAATAATATCATCTACATAAATTTGCACAATAAGAATATCATTTTCTACATGTTTTGTAAATAAAGTTGTGTCAATTTTTCCTTTCTTAAAACCTTTTGAAATTAAAAATGAAGAAAGTCTTTCATACCAAGCCCTAGGGGCTTGTTTTAAACCATAAAGAGCTTTATCTAATTTAAACACAAAATCCGGATGTGTAGGATCAACAAACCCGGGGGGTTGTTCAACATACACCTCCTCTTCAATAAAACCATTTAGAAAAGCACTTTTAACATCCATTTGAAATAATTTAAAATCTTTATATGAGGCAAATGCTAGTGTCATCCGTATGGCTTCAAGCCGTGCTACGGGTGCAAAGGTTTCTTCAAAATCGATTCCTTCGATTTGAGTGTAACCTTGGGCAACTAACCTAACTTTATTCCTAACAACGTTACCCGATTCATCCAACTTGTTCTTAAAGATCCACTTAGTACCAATTGTTGGTCTATCGTGGGGCCTAGGAACAAGGTGCCAAACTTGGTTGCGCTCAAATTGATTGAGCTCCTCTTGCATGGCTAGCAACCAATATGAATCGGCCTCGGCTTCGAGGACGTTCTTGGGTTCAACATGAGAAATAAATGCATAATGACCACAAAAATCATGAAGTTTAGAGCGAGTGGTTACCCCTTTTGATACTTCACCTATGACGAGGTCCTTGGGATGATGAGGATTGTATCTCCAATCCTTTGGAAGTTGTTGAGTAGGCTCCACTTCAATTGATTGAATTTCATGTCCTTGAGCCTCTTCTACTTTAGCTTCACTTCCTTCATCATCCTTTGGCTTGTCTCCCATAGTAGGTGTATCCTCCAAGGTCACTTTCTCCAAGCCTTCATCCAAAGCATCTATTTCTACAACATTCTTAACAAACAAGTTAGATTCTTCAAACTTAACATGTATAGATTCCTCAATAGTCAAAGATGATTTATTAAAGATTCTATAAGCTTTACTAGTATTAGAATAACCCACAAAAATTGCCTCATAAGCTTTAGCATCAAATTTTCCTAAATTATCTTTTGTATTTAAAACAAAACATTTGCATCCAAAAACCTTGAAATATGAAACATTTGGTTTTCTAGAAAAGTACATTTCAAAAGAAGTCTTTGAAGTATTTTTACACAAGAAAACACGATTTGATATATAGCATGATGTATTTACGGCCTCGGCCCACAAATAATGTGGTAAACCATATTCACTTAACATTGTCCTAGCCATCTCTTGTAAAGTTCGATTTTTCCGTTCAACTACTCCATTTTGTTGTGGAGTTCTAGGACAAGAAAGTTCATGCTTAATTCCATGTTCTTCACAAAAAGTGGTAAAGGGTAGGTTAATGAATTCACCTCCTCTATCACTTCTTATTCTTAAAATTGAAACATCCTTTTCTTTTTTAACTCTTTTCTTAAAAGATTGAAAATATGAAAGTGCTTGATTTTTGTGTTCAAGAAAGAAAACCCAAGTAAACCGTGAAAAGTCATCAACCAAAACAAATGCAAATCTATTCCCACTTAGACTTTTGGTTTGTGTAGGGCCAAATAGATCCATATGAATTAGCTCCAAAGGACGTGATGTCATGATATCCTTAATTGACTTGAAAGAAGGCTTAGTTTGTTTCCCAAATTGACATGCGTCACAAACTCGG
The DNA here is from genome assembly GCA_038442645.1 of Agave tequilana. Classification (NCBI taxonomy): domain Eukaryota; kingdom Viridiplantae; phylum Streptophyta; class Magnoliopsida; order Asparagales; family Asparagaceae; genus Agave; species Agave tequilana. The sequence continues at coordinate 22,332 of JAVJIF010017863.1, forward strand.
TCCTTTTCAAAACTCAAACAAGGAATACCTTTCACCATTTCCTTTGTGTTTAACCTAGATATATGGTCAAATGAAATATGCCCTAATCTTCTATGCCACAACCAAGAGTCATCATCGAGGGCTTTTAAACAAGTAATATTACAAGACATTTAGACATATCTATCATATAAACATTACTTTTACGAAAACCAAAAAACACACAAGTATTAGAAATTCTATTAATTACTTTACAAGCTACATTATTAAAACTACATCAAAACCTTTATCACAAAGTTGACTAACACTCAAGAGGTTATGCTTGAGGCCATCAACTAAAACAACATTCTCAATTAAAGGGGATGTGCCGAGTTTTACATTACCAATACCGATGATTTTACCCTTGGCATCATCTCCGAAGGTGACGGTGCCACCTTCATGGTATCTTGATAGGGTTGCAAAGTTGTTGATGTCCCAAGTCATGTGCCTTGAGCAACCACTATCAAGATACCACAATCCTCTACGTCTTTGGGCCTTGGATGGTACCTACATCATTTAGCAAAATAGTTGACTTTGGTACCCAAATTTTCTTGGGTCCTTGAAAGTTAGTGTTGCGAACCCAAACATTATGATAAGATGCACTTAGTCTATCATAGTAAAAATTAGCTAAGTGCCCTTTACGGCCACAATAAGAACATGAATACACTTTACTATACATGAATGCATGATGTGAGCGTGAAGTGTGAGCATGTTTTGGGGTTTGCCATGATGTATAGGTTGTGTGTTATGAACATGAGCATGAGCATGATAAGCATTTTTCTTTGGGGCTTGTTTCTTAGGAAACATAGCCTCAATCTTCTTCTTATTAAACTCACAATTTTTTAAAACAATTCCTAATGAGTCTATTCTTTCTTTAAGCATGGTAATCTCATTAGAATCAACTAGTGGAGACTTGCCTTTACAAGAAGTCTTATACTTGTCAAAATCTTTTTGGGTGGAAACAAGAGTGGAAAGTAATTCATCTTTTTCTTTAGTAAGAGTAAAAACTTGATGATTAAGAGAATCATTTTTCTTTTTCATTTTTAAATACTTTTTCTTAAGAAAATCATAGTTATGTGATAATTCTACAAAAGCTTCTCCTAGTTCATCCATGGAAAGTTCATCATTAGGAGAAGTGGAAGGGGTTACCTTGCTTGTGCTTTCATTGGCCATGAAGCACATGTTGGCGGTGTCGATTTCCTCCTCGGATTCGCTCTCAGAATCCCATGTAGCTTTCATTGCCTTCTTCTTGTAGGGCTTCCTGGAGGTGGAAGGCTTTACTTCATCCGGACACTCCGCTACTATGTGTCCTGGCCTTTGACAATTGAAGCAAATAATCTTCCTTTCTTCTTTACCTCCTTGCCATCTCCTTCTCCCTTGAAATTTAGCCTTGTTGTACAACCTCCGGACGTTCTTCACAAGAAGTGAGAGCTCTTCGTCATCTTCTTCTTCTTCATCGTCTTCGTCGGAGTGTGTGGATTGACTTTTGAAGGCTATTGTCTTCTTCTTGGGAGGAGCCATTTCTTCCCTTACCTTTCTCTCCATCTCATGGGTTTTGATGTTCCCAATGAGACTAATTAGCTCCATCTCCTCCTTGTCATTGAGTTCCTTCAATGTAGTTGCTTTTACTTCCCATGAAGGAGGAAGAGCCCGGATTATCTTTCTTACTCTTTGATCGTTGTCGATAGCATCACCTAGAGAAGAAAGTCCATTAGTGATCTTTGTAAATCTTGTAACCATATCATCTATGGTTTCATTTTCTTGCATGCAAAAGTTCTCATATTGGGACCGAAGAAGGTCTATTTTAGCCCTCTTCACTTGTGAAGTCCCTTCATGTGTAACTAGCAAATGTGTCCAAATTTCATATGCGGACTTGCAATGAATAACTCTAGCTATATCATCATCATTATGGGCTTGAAGGAGTGCATAGTGAGCCCTAGCATTGGCATCAAATTCTTTGGTCTCTATTTCGGACCAAGTGGATTCATCATCGGGGGTGCACTAAAGGGTTTGGTCACGGCCTTTGCAACTCGACTACCTAGAGATTGCAAGAAAACGGTCATCTTAACATTTCATATGGGAAAGTTAAGTCCATCAAACTTAGGGGGTGTCTTAATACCATCGGCCATCTTTACTAAGTGTGAATGAATGAAATAATTAGCAATATTAGGATCTTTCTAGGGTTGTTAAGCCAAGAGCCTAGTAACCAAGCTCTGATACCAATTGAAAAACACCTAGAGGGGGGTGAATAGGTGTTATTGCTAATCTAACAATCTTTTTAAAAATTAAGATGGATGAATGATGCAACGATCTCTCAAAACAAGACTAAGAGCCGAATACCCCGTGAGAGGTTCTGAACTCCTTCCTCCCAATTCCCCTTGAATGGGTTAGAGGTGCGCAATGCAACCTTATTGTATGAGAATTGATCGAACAAAGGATGAATAATATGCAATGATGAGATGCACACAAGATATCACAAGTATTACAAACTTGAAGTAATAGCACAAGGAAAGAAACAAGATCACAAGCAAGTAATTAAAAGCAATAGAGTGCAATAGAAATTAAAAGCAAAATAGAGAGCAAGAGCAAAAGATAATCGCAAACACAAGTATTTGTTTCGAGGTTCGAGCCACCGCTCTACTCCCCGCCTTCACCTCCGTGAAGGGTTTTCACTATCCACCGAGGACGATTACAACGGTCTACCGAAGACCCGAGCACCGAGCTCCACCAAGTACAGTAACCTCTACCGAAGAGGTGTCTCCACAAGAACAAGAAGATCACAAGAACAAGAGTGATCACAACAAGATCACCAAACTCTTTTACAACACTCTTACTCTTTTTACAACTTCACTATAGAATGAGTAAGGGATTTTTGGCTCTATGAAGTGTAGTGAGAAAAACTCAGTTGTAGAGATGATTTTTGCAAGGGAACACAACTAAAAACTAGCTCAAGAAAGAGTTGGAAATGGAGAGCTTAAACACTTTTCTTTTCTCTTTGAAAACTTTGAAAACTTGAGGATTTTTCTTAGTGTTTGGCAAGAAACTCTTCACTATTTATAGGGAGAGAAATAAGTTAAAAACAATTTATTTTGACCTTATTTGCTTTGAAAAAGTTCTGAAAACCCTGAAAAAGTCTGCCAAAAAACAGTCCAAAAAACAGATTTCAGAATTGCACAAAAGAGGAAAGAGCCGTTGCGCTTTTGCAGGCTTGGCGGTCGACCGGGCCGGTCGACCGCCAGCTCAGCTGGTCAAAGAGCCGTTGGCTCGGGTCTTCTGGCGGTCGACCGGGGCGGTCGACCCAGAAAAACCCGAGAGCAACTGCTTACAGTCGGTCGACCGGGGCGGTCGACCGACAGACGTGCACAAATGTGCACGTCCTGGCACTGGCGCCGGTCGACCGGGCTGGTCGGCCGGTCTGCCTGAAACAGGAAAATCAGTATTTTTTTCTGACTTAGAAAACTTTGTAAAATAGTTTTGGGTTTGAACAAACTAAGTAACATGCTAGTAGGAGTATATAAACATGATCTAAACATGATATTTATTTTGTAAAACTTAGGGTTATGTAAATATCTACTAAGACATGAAACCAAATTTAAAACATGAAAACTTAAATACAAGACTCACATTTTAACAAAACCAAATTGTGTATGTGTATCCTAGAGCCAATATCCAACACTCAAACTTTAACATTCTATTCTTACAATGATTCTAAAGACTTCAAGTTCTTCAAGAGGGCTTTCACCATATGATCTTCAAAACTTGATTCTTGAGCCCAAATTGAGTTGACTTGAGTCCAAAGCACCTTCCTTTAGGGAAGAATCCTTTTAGTTGAGTTAGAATCCTGAAACACACTTAACCAATAAACAATATTAGTACAAATAACTAATATGTTTTGTAATCATCAAAACACACTAAACAAGGGTGATTGTAACCTTGGGCCAACATAGAGTCCCAACACAACTCTACCCAAAAACCTTATCGCCAGACTCGACATGAATGCCGTGAAAACGCGGCTTGGGCCGCGTTTCCGCGGCCTGGTAGTGGCGGATGGCCACGCGCTTTGGCGCGTGGCTTCCCCTCGTCCGTCCATCTGGGCGTAGTCTTCTGGAAGCTGCATCCTGGCTCTTTATCTTGGGATTTCGAGATAACTTGGGAAGCAAGTTACCTAGATCTCAAATCTCCCAATATCTTTTATACGAATTTCCTTATCTTTGCACTCTCTTCTTTGGCTTTTATCCTCATCCTGCAAGTATTTAGGGTTGAATAGAAGTCTATCCTTCCCTCTTCTTTGTATTTGCAACTATTGCCCTTGTGTAATTGCAATTTTGACATTTAATAATTGCAACTTTTGCATTGGGCTTGAATATGGGCTTTTGGGCTTCTTTTTGAGCTTTATTCTTTATTTTTTATTTACTCAAGGCCTGCACACAATAAATAATAAAATATTAGTAAATGTGCAGAATTATAGGAATAAATATGAAAATGTGATAGTAAAAGTATGGAAAAATATGCACTTTTCACTACCAATCACACCCCCACACTTATCTTTTTGCTCGTCCTCGAGTAAAAATCAAAAGAAAAAGACAAAGAAAAGAAAAATTAATCTATCTAACTCACTTTCGTAGGAATCACGGTTGCACTTAGCATGTGCAACAAGCCGTTAAACCCCTAGGTTACCCTAAAGGACGAGTGTTGTCTCGTGAGGGTTTTCAGCAGATTACACCCACAAATCCATAAAAAGGAAAAATATTTGAAATACTTTTGAAAAGAATAAGTAGTCTATAAGTTTTAGGATTATCATTTTTATTCATTCTTAGACTTAGTCTTTATAAAGTAAATTGTTATCCATTTTAAGTAAGGATCAAAATTGAATTTTTATATAGTCTTTTTTGTTACCAAAATCATATGCATCTTTATGAATTTTTACTAGGAATTCCTTAACTTGGACTCTCATGCCTCTTTATTATTATTCTTTTTTTTTAATATGTATAACTCATCTAATTTTCTTTCGTGTAAGCATGAAGGCTTCTTGAGGCCCTCATACCTAACTAATTGACTATTAGAAGTGTTAATACATACATAATATTTCTCAGTTTTATTAGGCTTTCTAATCCACCCATGTAGCGAATTTAAAGTCGGTGGCTCCCAAACGGTCGGCTTTAGGGCACCAGGTGAGAAAACACCCCGCGGACTCAAATTCGAGTGAACTAGGCCACAAAACTAAGGACTTTATTTTATTTAGAACTTACCTTTAGGCGTGAATACTTATGCTTCATGAGGCACATGCATCCAGCTTAATTGGTGAAATTTTTTTCTTTTTTTTAATAATTTTTTTATGAGGCACAAGGGTCTTTGTCTTAGAATCCTAGATATGCATTAGGTATGCACATTTCATTAAGGTAAAAATTAAGACTAACTACTTATTCAATTTCTCCTCCTATACCTAAAAATTCAACAATTTATTTATTTTGACCAAGTTTTTAGAAATCCTAATCATGACTTTCCTAATTCTTAAGACTAACTTAGATTTCTTTCAAAAGATAAGTCAAAATATTGTCCTTTTTATAACATTTTTTTTTATTAGCAAATTTTTGTTAGTTTCTACCTATGTTAGTATGTTAGTAAAGCCTACCCCCACACTTATCTCATGCATTGTCCTCAATGTATGAATGTATGCATGGATGCATGTAAAAGGAGAAGGGAAGGCAGAAGTTACCTCAAGGTGGTGGTTCCGGTGGTGGTCTAATTGGGCCAAGCGTTGCTACCCAATCAAGATAATATAGTATTTGGCGGAACCCACCAGAAATTTCTCTTGTATAACCCACTAAAATGTATGTATAATCATTTTTTAAAATTTCCACCCCATCAAATTTCCAAATTCCACAATTAGTTTCAGAGTCAATTGTATCAACCGCCTTGTCCCAAAATGAAGTATGAAAAGATGGAATGATTTACTTGGACGTCATAGGTACGGGAACGAATACCGACTCAGAAAAGAAACTTAAATCAAGTAAGGGTTCAGGAGTCGGGCTAGGTTCAGGAAGTGGGTCCAAATCAATAAGTTGAAATTCAAGTCCACAATCATCTTCCCACAATGGAATGTGACTCAATATTGGTGATTCAAGTTTAGGAATGATAGGTGTGGGAATCAAAACTGACTCTAAAATATTACCTAAGTCGGGTAACAAAACATGAGTCAATAATGATTCAGGAATTTGAACTTGATCATAGATTTGAGAATCTAGGTCACATATCTCATTGGGTTCAATGTTATAAAAATGAGAACTTGCCATTTATCCATGGGACTTTCAAAGTTATAAAATTGGTCAAGTTCAATATGATCATTAAAAATGGGTGATTCAATTTCATGATGAATTGGAACAGGATCCAATGTTGACTCAGGAAAAGTGAAATCAGGTGGAGACATCGGAGTCATTATTGAATCAGAAAGTAGAATTGAATCACCAAGTGGGAGATCATGATCATATTCATGCTCAAGTTCTATTTCAGGAAAGGAAAAACTTGCCAAACTATCAAAAATTGGAGTTTCGGCAAGTTCAAATGATGGTACTGAAGTAGAATCTTGTTGTCCAAAGAAACATGACTCTTCGGCCTTAAGAGAGTGGTCAGCGAAAGCAGAATCGGCCGAACGGTGAGAACGTAAAGAGTGAACCATTATATCTATTTCATGATCACGGGCTAATCTAGCCTGAGTCATGGCTGCAAGCATCCTTTCATAGTTGATAGGTGCATCATGTTGTGATTGGACTTGAAAAGATGAAGTGTAATCGTGATGAAGTTGTGAGTCGGTGGACTCACGCATCATCATGTCTAAGATTGATGGTATTGTTGCTTGGACTCCTGCATACTCATCATTTCCCGGATAGATGGTTTTCTATTTTGAATGGGTGGATCTGAGAAAGAAACATGGGAATCTTGTGGACAAGGTGGATATGGAGGACAAGTTGGTTGAAAATTGGACTCGGGGGAAGCGAAACCCCATGAACTCTGTGAAGAGTTGAAATTATTATGAAAATTATGGTCATAAGATGGGGGGTATGGGTTATACTCATTCGGATAAGACCATTCCGGCACACTAGGTTGATCTAAATTATAATATGCCGGGTTGGTAATATCCGAAAAAGAGGTTGGTGTATAATATGGATTAAAATTGGAAAAATTATTATTATATGCCATATCACACCAAACAAACAAAAGAAAAGAAAACAAACAAATAAACAAACAAAAAGAAAAATTCTAACCTAAGTTAGGGTAGACCTATGACCTAGACGACTCCTAACTGGTTAGACTGTCCACGTGAGGTAGGGTGCAGACTTTGACCACAAGTTAATCAGCCAGGTTAGGGCAAGATTGGTGGGAGGTTTTCCGTCAAAGACGTTCCTTAATTAAATAACCACCAATCTTCGGGCTTTCGGCCCTCAATCCCCTTCCTAGACACTGATTTGGCAGGAGTCAAATTCCAACACCGTTCCCCTTAGGATAATCTCCTAATTGAGTCCGAGATGTCCCTAGGGCCAACGTCTACTAATTTTTAGTTAGGCTTGGGTTAGTGAGTGAGGAGATTGTTTGTGGGCCAAGGAAGGGTGATGAAATCCCCACCTTATCTTATTTATAGGACATGCCCTTAAGTCAATTTAGTGCACGTGTAAAGCAATAGATAAGTATTTACTCAAAGCAGATAAATCAGCCAAGGGTGCTTCCTAGTCTATATGCAATGCGAACGTACCTTGTCTCCAGCACTCTTCAACAAAAAATAAAAAAATTAAATGACACGTGCCTATATGCAAGCGTCTAATTTTTTTTTATTTTTTTCAACAAATAGGTTAACGTTAATTAATTAGCAGTGTACAGGTTTATCACAGAACAAAATTTAATAGAGCAGTAAACCAGATTTGCAAGTAGCAGCAACCTGCAGAAAACAGGGTGAGTAGTCAACTACTCAGGCCGCGGAAACGCGGCTTTTGCCACGGAACCGCGGCTCTGTAGTAGGCCCTGTTGCTCTACCTTCGAGGGCAGAGCCACAGAGTTGCTATATGTCCTTGCTGCTTGTTATTGTTCCTGTTCTCCAAACCTGCAAACAGAAAGAATAAAAGAATTAGTTATGTTATTATTATTTTTTTTTAGAGAAAAACTTACCGTCCCTCCCCGGCAACGGCGCCAAAATTTTGATTGAGTTTTCACCTGCACTCAAAATATGGTATTTTAGATTGAGAAGTAAAGGTATGCAAGGTGCTCAATACTATCCGCTGTAGTAAAGGCTATGTGGGTCGTGATCCTCAGGGAGGGACTAGTGACGGAAGCGTTTGAGTAAGTTATCTCTTTTTTTTATTTTATTTTTATTATTTACAATGGTATATGGTATTTACAATGAGAAGGTGAAAGAAATTAGAAAGAAGTGGGGTTTGTCATCTAATCTAAAGAAATAGAAGAAAGAAAGAAACACATACAAGAAAGAAAGAAAAACTATAAACACGTACCTACCTCTTCAGTCCTGCTTACCTTTGATCCTTTTGCGACGACTTACTTTGTCTTCGAAGGCGTACAAGTATGGCGTATAGGATCTTCCACCTTCGCGATCTACACTACAAAAAGAAAAGACTAGCAAACGACGGCTTGTTCATCTCCATAGGCCATCAAGGGCACTTCTTTGGCTAGGCAGTCTCGAAGCAATTAGATCTCATGGTTTACAAAACATTAGAGAGAAACAATAGAATAACACAAGAATAAAAGAACTAAAATAATAAAAGAACAAAAACGAACCTCGAGTCGATTTATTTAACAATGGAAGAAGAGCAAAACTTACACCGATTGTCACCCTCAGTACAAGTAGATCTCCTTCCTCCATGAAAACATCCTCTCCTCTCAGTTACAAAAATTACAAAAAGAAAAACCTAGCCTAAATTACAAGTTAGCCTAAAAACCCTAGATTTAGCTCTCTAATTTTCTGTACGCCTTTTCTGTTGCGTCTGCAGGGGTATTTATAGGTGCAGAAGGAGGTAGAGTCCCAACACAACTCTACCCAAAAACCTTATCGCCAGACTCGACATGAATGCCGTGAAAACGCGGTTTGGGCCGCGTTTTCGCGGCCTGGTAGTGGCGGATGGCCACGCGCTTTGGCGCGTGGCTTCCCCTGGTCCGTCCATCTGGGCGTAGTCTTCTGGAAGCTGCATCCTGGATTTTTATCTTGGGATTTCGAGATAACTTGGGAAGCAAGTTACCTAGATCTCAAATCTCCCAATATCTTTTAAACGAATTTCCTTATCTTTGCACTCTCTTCTTTGGTTTTTATCCTCATCCTGCAAGTATTTAGGGTTGAATAGAAGTCTATCCTTCCCTCTTCTTTTTATTTGCAACTATTGCCCTTGTGTAATTGCAATTTTGACATTTAATAATTGCAACTTTTGCATTGGGCTTGAATATGGGTTTTTGGGCTTCTTTTTGGGCTTTATTCTTTATTTTTTATTTACTCAAGGCCTGCACACAATAAATAATAAAATATTAGTAAATGTGCAGAATTATAGGAATAAATATGAAAAATGTGATAGTAAATGTATGGAAAAATATGCACTTTTCACTACCAATCATTTTCTCACACAATCACTTGAGCTATCCATTGCTATATCTACCTATAGGGTTTTGTTGTGAAAGTGTTTATTGGTGATCAAAGTGTTTAGATCACCAAGAGATCTTTTCTTGTTCTTTGAGGAGGCGGACGTGTGTGTACGTGGTGTTTCGAGTTCGGGTGCGAACTTGTTGTTTGAGGTGCGGCCTCGGCGAGCTAGTGAGCTTGCGGTGTGTACGGACTAGAGAGAGTCCAAGGAGTTCAAGTGTGAACTCGGTTTGTAGGTGTTGCGGCACCGAGGAGTGATCCATTGGGATCAAGCATAGTGGAAATCCTTCGTGTGTCGAAGGCGGGGATGTAGAGCAAGTGTGCTCGAACCTCGAAACAAATCCGTTGTGTTTGCGATTGCTCTTTCTCTCTCTCCCTTACTTGTGTTTATATCTTGCATGCTATTATTGTCATTACACTTATATGCTTGATATATTGTGTGCTCATATTGTATATGCTTGGGGATTGTTTGCTAACACTTGTATTCAACCATGAGAGCCAACGCGGCACCTCAACCCTTATCTAGGGGAATCTAGAGGAGTTAGTCCAGAGCCCTTCACGGGGAATTCAGCTACACTCTTGTGTTATACGTGGTGTTTAGTTTAAATAGTTTGTTTAGGTCATAATAGTTTTTAATTCCGCATTTTTTGTCATTTAGTGACCATAAGATTAGACATCACCTATTCACCCCCCCCCCTCTAGGTGATTTACACGCACACCATCTTTTTCCAAAATCTGGTTTTTGTTTTGGGTATTTGATTTAGGTTCATGACTTGATGGTTATACATGACTCAAATTATTTTACAATTTTATATCTTTTTTATATCATGTATACCAACCTTTATAGCATGATACTTTATCATATAGCCTTACAAATTTATTTTGAAAATTTTTCAAAGTTCAAAAAATTTCCTATAAAAATCCTGTTTCAGGCCTGTCGGTCAACCAGCCGGTCGACCGGATCCATTTCAGGCTTGATCGGTCGACCGGACCGGTCAACCGAGCCTTGTGGTCAGGACGTGCACGTTTGTGCACGTCTGTCGGTCGACTGACTGAAAGCCTTTTGCTCTCGGGTTTTGTCGGTCGACCGGGCCAATCGACCGACAGAACAAAGAGAACTATTTCTTTTGGCTACCGATCGACCGACCGGTCGACCGAGTCCAATGGCTAGTTTGCTAATGGACTGTCAGTCGACCAGGCCGGTCGACCGACAGGCGCCAGCAGCCCTAACAGCTAGTTTTCAGAATTTTCATCATTGGATTTGAGTGAGATGTTTTGATCTGATCTATCTGAATTTTTGGGGCTACTTCTTGACCTAATAAGCTTGTTTTAATGATGATTAGATTTCCTCTAATCCCTATAAATAGATGGGATTGGTCACTTGCAAATTACAAGAAAAATCCTATTGTTTTCAAGTTTCTAAAAAGAGAGAAAAGTTTTCAAAGGATTTCAATTTTCTAAGTGCATTCTTGGCTACTAGTTTTCTGTTGTTTTTCAAGCTATTTAGTACTACTTTACAACTAAATTTTTCTTTACACTTCTTGAGCCAAAATACTTCCTCATTCTATTAGGAGTTGTAAAGAGAAGTGTGTGGTCCTTTGTTGATCACCTTGTTACTTATTGTTCTTTGTGTTGAGAGCCCTCATTGTGGAGAGGGTTGGATTGGTGAAGTTCGATACTCCGGTCTTCGGTAGACCCTTTGTATTTTCCTCGGTGGATATAGTGGAAACCCTTCACGGTGGTGAAGGCGGGGACGTAGAGCGGTGGCTCGAACCTCAAAATAAATCCTTTGTGTTTGCGATTGATTTTCTTATTACTCTTTATTGCTCTACATTTCTATCTTGTGATATATCTTGTGTGCACTTCATTATTGCATCCATTTCCTTACTTGCATTTCTCGGTCTTTACTCATCACAACAAGAAAACAATTACGTGCCTCAACTCATAATCTAGAGGAATCAAAGAGGAGAAGTTCTAGAGCCCTTCACGGGGAATTCGGCTTCAATTTCTTATTTTGAGTGACCGTTTGCATCATATATTCATACTTGTTTAAAAAGATCATTACATTAGCATTAACACCTATTCACCCCCCCTCTAGGTGTTTTTCATAACAAAGACGCAGAGCTCGAAAGCTGCGTCACAGCACCACTGTAGTACCAAGACGCAAGGGTTAAAACCATGTCTCACCTCACTGCAATGGCAAAGATGCAAAACTTGAAACTTGCGTCTCAGGTATCCATGCAATACCCAGACACAGAGTCCAAAGCCCGTATCTCACATGAAGCTTAACGCAGAACTTGAAGTTTGCATTTCTCAAGCATTACCTCAACGACCAAACGCGAGGCTCAAAGCTCGCATTTCGGTTATAACCTACCCTCATTAGTGGGTCACTTACTGCCCACGTAGTGAGGGAGTTAACCCCCATTATGCAGTGTTTTTAGGGAACACTTTTACCCCCTGAAACCTTTATCAATAGTTCAGTTTGCTGTGGAAAAGGGGTAGAAAAATTTTGGTCAGAAGAACTTCGGTTGTAAGCCTTAAAAAGACCAGAATTTCTAGCTGAGAAATATAAAGGAGAAAAACTCTTCTAACAACTTGTTGAGCTCAAGTTGGTTCTTGCCTAAAGTCTCTATGAGATTTTTGTTGGACAGAAGATGTATTACTTCGCTCACCATCCAAAGAGAAAATTCCCAAGAGGTCGTGACGTTCACCCGGTCAACGAAAAACTAGATTCACTTTCTATCTCTACATAACGAACCCAACATTAAATAAAGGAGAGATTTGAGCTTGAATATCCACTCTCTTTTGTAATCGGATAATTGATCCGTTGTAACTTTTTTTATGATCAAATAAAGAATTTACACCAAACAGTTATGAAGAGATTTAAAGGGTAAGTTACACTCCAAAATTCTCTATAAATATCTATGAATAGATAGAGAATACCCCCCAAGAGGTTGAGGGCAAAAAGGCATGCTTGATGCTTAAGTCTTGAAGTTGGATAACTACAGAAGGCTAAAGCCGAGCACCAGACTGTTGAAAAGAGAAGCCTATTTACAACTTGCTGAGTTTAAGTTTAATCTCTTTGAGATTTCAGCCACTGATTAAGGTTTTATACTTTACCAATGTGCTTTCAACGAGAGCAAGAAGATTCGAAGATTAAGCTTTCGGTTGGGCTCGCCAACAGAGAACAAGATTCACTCTCTACCGCTACATCAAGAATCCATCACTAAATAAAGAGGAGATTCAATCATTCTTTCCTCTTCTATAATCGAATTTTGGTCTGTTGTAATCTTCTTTGCAACCAATTAATGATTTTTACATGCTTTTATTTTCCAGGGAACAGAAAATGGCGACTCGGCTAGGGATTTTGTCTTCTCTATTGATGAGAATGTTGTAGTGCAAGCCAATCTCAAACTTCTCGGATCGACCGTTGAATCGCTCGTCATCGAATTCGATCCAGAGAAGTTCAAACAGTTTCTCTCCTCGAGGTCCATTAGCCCCAAATCAATGTGGCAATACTGCAAAGTCTTTTCAAAGACTCGCTCTCAAGTCTTTTATGTTGGCGCAATGGCCCATCGCTCTAGTTTTGATGAAGATTAACTTATGTAGTTATAGTACTATGATCTTGTGTTTATATAGTTTCAGATATTTGATCAAGATCTTAGTAGGTGTTTAGCTTTAACAAAAGATTTAAAGTTAAGTTTTGAAGCTAGCATGTGTTGATTCAAGAGCTCGCGCATTAAGATCGCATCAAGTACTCAAGAGGAGTCTAGCTCATGGATCAAGGTTTGGACCAAGTCAAGAAGGAGAAGAAGATTTTCAAGAAGACTAGAGTCTAGTTTTATAAGTGTTAAGATTTGTTTTTAAATAAAATATAAAGGATAGATTAGTTTGTAGATTGCTCAAGCTCATATACACATACACAAAATTTATATGTGTTTTCATAAAACAATTTTAATTTTAGAAAATACCGTTTTGATTTTGAGCTTCAAGTATATATCTTTATTTTTCATGAATAGAGTTCATCAAAATGAGTTTATATGGTTTATATGTGTTTTGAATTTCATCCATACACATTGTCAGTTCAAATGTATAGAAAAACTTAATTTGATGTTTCTATATCATGTGTTTGAGTTTTGCATTTATCAAAAATTATTTTAGAGCTTATTGTCAAAAATATATATATATTTAACCTCATATGTGTATTGGATCATATCCATATACACTAAGCTTTAAAAGTATTTAAAATATCTTGTTTTTATATTTGAAGAAGTTTTGAAAAATCGTTTTTCAAATTGAAGATTGATTTTGAAAAATACAGATTTTTGTTTAAGATAAAATTTCTATATTACAAAAATGGTTCAAAAAGTTTGTAATATGTGTTGATTTTTGATCACATATATTTGTACTTCAAAGTATTTCAAAGAACTTATTTTTGTAGATTTTATAGGATTTTATAAGAGTTTTAAAAATCAAGTTTTAATCCTGAAAATTTTCAGACTAGGCCTTCTGGCGGTCGACCGACGCGGTCGACCGTCCAGAAAGCTTTGCTCTCTGGATCTGGCCCTGGTCGACCGGGCGGTCGACCGGCAGATCATGCCCAGGGCGCGGTCGATCGCACGGTCGACCGGCAGGCCCTAACAATCAAAAATATGACCGTTGGCCGGTCAACCGACAGGTCATTTTGACCTGCAGTGTGACTCCAACGGCTAGTTTTTGGGAGTTTATAAAATGGGATTATTTTGGGCTGTTTTCTATAAGATTTGAAGAGAGTTTCAAAGCCAATTTTTCTCATCTCTCTTAGTGTTTTTTTCCACTTATTTTAGGGCTAATACTTCCATATCAAAAGGAGAGTTTTTCAAGAGTGTTTTCAAAAGAGATTTCTTAAGTTTTTCACCACTACTCTATCTAGCTTTTCTCACACAAACTTGAGCTTTTCATTGCTATATCAATCCTCTTAGGATCTTTGTTGTGAGAGTTAATTTTGTTATCAAGAGAAGTGATCACAAGGTTTCATTCTTGTACTGTGAGGAGTTGTAGAAGTTGTGGCCTTGGTGAAGAAGTGTTTTGTGGTGATCAAGTGAAGTGATCACCAAGTGTTCTGACGTGTGGTTGGAGGAGTTGTAAGGGTGCAGTCTCGACAAACTAGTGTGCTTGCGTGTGTTGTTCTTGCGGGAACAAGAGAGGGACTAGTGAGTTCAAGAGTTCTAGTGTGAACTCGTTGCAGATGTTGTGTCACCGAGTGATCTTGCGGAATCGATTCTAAAGGAAATCCTTCATAGTATTAAAGGTGTGGACGTAGAGCAAGGGTGCTCGAACCTCAAAACAATTCTCCCGTATTTGCTATTGCTCCCTCTCTCTTACTTGTGTTTATATATCTTGCATGGTTATATTGCTTATCTCTTTATATGCTTGATATATCTTATGCTTAATTGTTATATGCTTGGGATTATTTGCTCACACTTGTATTCAACCAAGAGAGCTATATTGGCACCTTAACTCTTAATCTAGAGGAATCTAAAGGAGATTGTTCAGAACCTTTCACCGTGAATTCAGCTACACTCTTGTGTTATACTTTGTGTGTTAGCTTTATAACTTTAGTTTACTTAAATAGTTTATAATTTCGCATCATTTATATTAGATTAGGTAGTACACCTATTCACCCTCCTCTAGGTGTATTTTCAATTGGTATCAGAGCTTGGTGCTCTTGATTTAGGTCTAAAACCTTGAGTTAAAGATTCTCTTTTAGCTAATCACAATATTTGTTTACACACATATATGGATTTCATGACACCTCCTATGTTTGACATTCTTAACATCCAAACTTGAAAAGTTAAGATGTCCATGTACCTAAAAGCCCTAGGAATTCATATTTATCTTGTCACTATTAAAGATTCATATGGTTTAAATGGCAAACATTTAGAGACTAATGCAAAGGCCATCCATGCTTTAAAGAGTGCTCTAAATGATGAATATTTATCTAGGGTTGCTAACCTTAATTCGGCTTTTGTAGTATGGAACACAATTGTCTCCCTTGATGGACAAAAGCAATACTATATGGGGAGTGACTCGAATGATGGAAGCGATGCGTCCAACAAATGCTACATGGTCTCAGGGGATGGCCTCCTTGAGGTAAACTCTGAATCTTAGCTAGAAGAAGATATTGACATGCCTTATGATGAACTTGCTTCTTTTTGTCAAAAACTTCTTGAAAAATATGAATTGTTGAAGAAAGAAAAAGATTCTTTTAAAAATAAATTTGAATGTGTTTCTAAAGAAAATGAATTTTTAAAAAAGGAGAATATTTCCTTGTCTTCTAAATTAAATGATATTTATGAAGGAAATAATTCTTTGAAAAATAAGATTATTTTGGTGGAAAAAGAAAATGGAATTATTTTGGAAGAAAATAACTCTTTGAAAAGAAAATTTGTTTCAAAAGAAAAGGAAAACATTTCTAAAAAGAAAAAGATAGTTGATTCTCATTCTTGCCATGCTAATAACATTGCATCCTCTTTTGATGAAAATGAGATTCATATTTTGAAAAGAGCATTAATTGTTTAAGCTCAAATTTGAGCAATTGTGCATTTAACCATAATAGATTAGAATCCATGATTCACAAGAAATAAATTCTACATGTTCATGCACATCCTACACGGCATATACCTCATGCACATTATGATCACACTCATTTTAATATGCATGCTAGAGTGTACACATGTACACATTATGGCCGCAAAGGCCATCTTGCAAGATTTTGCTTTGATAGATTAAATTCTAAAAATTTTGAAAATAATAATGTTTGGATTCTATCTGTTTCTAACCCCCATAGACCCAAAAAGAAATGGGTACCAAAATCTCTACCTCTTGTGTTTGATGTAGGTGTGGGCTCTCACATGACGTGAGAGGTATGGTGCCTTGATGGTGGATGTGTTTGAGCTTGATGGACACTACATTAGATGCATCACCTTCAAGGATGTTTGGTGAGAGGGCCACCATGGTTTGGAGACTTAATAGTTCATATGGTTTGGTAACTGTCTCTAACTCCTATTTTAGTTTACATGCTTTTATATTTGATAATTTTAGTATGTTTTGGTTTTATGCTCATTATGTTAAATAATCATGTTTTGTACTTCATGTGGTGATTACTTGTTTAAATGTAGTTTCGTTAAAACTTGTGTTTATACTTGTACAAGTAGTGAGCTACACTTGATTATCATATGTTTGTGTCTCAGCTCATTTGTACTCATTACATGTACATGTATAACCTAGTTTTGATGATTCTTTCATTTATACTTGTCTTCTCTATCTTTGTAAATGTTTTGCTTCATGTATATGTTGTTTTGTCTAAAACTTATAAATATACATGTATACCCTTGAGTCACTTGCCTTCATGCAAAACTCTATTATGCACTCGTTTGTATTTGGGATATGTATGTATATTTAGTTTTGATAGAACATACATATACCTTGAAGTTTGGTTAATTTTTATGAAAAATAAATTTTTAATGATTTTCATAAGTTTTGATGTTTTGAGTTTTATTGTTTAGTCTCATGAATATACTATTCACATGATTCTTGTGTACTCACATTATTTTTACTCATGACCTTATTTTCATGAGCTTTATAAATCTTGAGTGATAATTTTTGTGTACTTGGCAAGGTTTCATGACATATATATGATTTAGTTTAATTTTTGAAGGATCTTTAACTAGTTTTTCAAAAATTACTTTAAACTAGTTATTTATTCTTCACTTGGTAGTATTTTCATCTGTTTTAAATCATTAATTTTGAAAATTTCTACCCTTTAAGGGAGGTTGGATAGGCGACCATGCCTTGTATACCCTTATTGAATATCTTTTAAAACTTGTGCATGAAAAGGGTGCTAGGTATGAGTTATACACATGATCTTCATGTTATTTTATTTTTGTAAACTCATATTTGTTTCTTATATATGTATGCTTCAAATTTTAATTAGTATCAATTTAAATTGGTATTTCGATTTTCATACATACATATATATGATTTAATTGTGCTTGTTTTACAATATCTTTACATTCTTAAAGCACAAATTATGTTTATGTTTAGCTTGATTTTATTCCAAATGTTAATTGGTACCTTTACAAGTTTATATATTGATTTCAATTGTTATTTCAACGGTATTTATTTGATATCAAAATGTACTTCATATTTCACCTTTATGTGGTATCAAAATCTACTATTGTTTCTTTAAAAAAAAATATTTTTTAACAAGTGGTACCAACATTTCTTTTTGACAACTACAATTTGATTTCATTGGTATCGAAATTCATTTTGTTGACTTCATGAAATTTCAAAAGTTTGTTTTATAAGTGATTTCAAAATTTATTGATATGTATTGCCTATATGCAAGGGGAGCTTAACATCTCCTCTATATATAGATTCACGTTGAGGAGCTTGACCTTTCTTCTTTACGTGATACACGTGTATAGAGGGAGCTTAACATCTCTACTTATACATTATATATTATTCTTTATGTGGGTTAGGGTCTAGTCATCCCTTCTCCATGTAATGCATGTATGCACGGGGATTTAACTTTTCGTCTCTCCTCTTCATGAATGTATATCGCATATACATCTTTATTGTTTGATTTGTCTTCACCCCTTTGTTGATGAATTGACAAAAGTGGGGAGAAGAATTTTGTGAGTTTTATATGCATGCTTAATATTTTGTATTTATGCATATATGTTTTTGTTTAAGTTTATGCACATTATTGAATATCTTTATTGTTTATTGCTATGCATGAGTTAAGGGGGAGCTTCTATGAAGCTTATCTTTAATCCATGCATATATAACTCTATGAGTTTTGTCATCATCAAAAAGGGGGAGATTGTTGGCCCAAAGGCCCATCGCTCTAGTTTTGATGATGATTAACTCATGTAGTTATAGTACTAATGATCTTGTGTTTATATAGTTTTAGATATTTAATTGAGATCTTAGTAGGTATTTATCTTCAACAAAAGATTCGAAGTCAAGTTTTGAAGCTAGCACGTGTTGATTCAAGAGCTCGCGCATTAAGATCGCATCAAATACTCAAGAGGAGTCTAGGTCATGGATCAAGGTTTGGACCAAGTCAAGAAGGAGAAGAAGATTTTCAAGAGAAGATTTTCAAGAAGACTTGAGTCTGGTTTTGTAAGTGTTAAGATTTATTTTTAGATAAAATATAAAGATTAGATTATTTGTGGATTGCTTAAGCTCATATGCACACACACACACACACAAAATTTATGTGTTTTCATAAAATAGTTTTGATTTTAGAAAATACCGTTTTGATTTTGAGCTTCCAGTATATATCTTTATGTTTCATGAATAGAATTTGTAACGCCCCGATCCTGCGGGTACGGAGACGTTACTGCAACGTATATACGCAGGTCAGAAATACCCTCACGTATATACGCTAAGCATCAGTACAGGCAAGAATCAGAGTACGGAAGTAAGTGGTGCATTATACATTCCAACATATGAGTACAATTACAAAGTTATCACCAGAGGTGATCAATATTACAATAATATTACATCACTTGACAGGCGCAATTGCGAGATTACAAGCAGATGTACATGGATGAATAGTACAAAAGGGCACTCACGAGTTTACTAAAGGAAAACTCGAGAGGCACACAGGGGGCCTGGAGGAATAGAGCTCTGAACGGTCTGCTGGAGATCCACGCTACTGCTGCACCACTCTGATCAGCAACTGGGAGAATCCACACACTCCAATCTCCATGACCTGGACATGAGAATCCAGGGGAGTCAGATGAAACTCCCCAGGCGAGTGGTGATACAAAAGCCAAGTGGCGAGCAAGGGTAAGCACATGTATAGAGATAAAACCAAATAAGCCGAGGACGAGCAAATCTGATTGTATGGTTTCAGATCACGGCTCCATAAGACTAGTACGTCGAAGGAATAATCCAAACAAGGAAACCCTCATATATATACCCTTATCTTATGTCACCATAATCTAAGCACATACAACCAGACTGCACTCAAGACATGATAAGATAATAAGCAGGAGGCAGGTGGATACAAGGAATAGAGCAGGGCATGAGCAGTTAACATAATAATACTCATAAAACCGAAAATCCGAAGTAAAACCAGTACAAGCAAATATGGTAAGGCATATCACAGATTCATAGCCGTTTAAGCTGCAGGCTTCAGTATGCGTCCCATTCCACATACCTCTACTTACAACTTAAAGAGCCAGTTATTATTATTATTATTACTCGTCTTACCCTGATATCTAGCTATGTGAACTAGCGTCCCAGCACACATAGATCCATATCCGAGTAAAGCAAGGTTGTTATTGGAAACCAGCGGGGGTATCAACGAACTATGTTTACAGTGGGTCCCGTACACACCCGGGACCACGGCCCAGGATTGTTCCGTTGCTTGGTGACGGAACCTGCCGCAAGGCTAACAGGAGGGACTTATTGTATGCCCTTATCATGATAGTATCAGGAGGAGGGAGCCAGCACTCCCCTCGGTCGCCTGGAGGCCCACAGGTCAGACCGGATATTTTAGTTGCACAACATGCCTAATACCACTGTAAACACGAACACATATTGATATCCGCAAGTTTCCCCCGACCCAATGCAAGTGGTTCCTTTTATGAATTATTAGATTAATTATCAATTTACGGGAATAACAGGAGCAGGACATGATCAGGAATTCAGGAGTTCAGGTCACTGCACATAGTACAGGATAACAAGACAGGGTTCCCGTAAATGTGATAATCACAGGTCAAGTATATCATGCTGGGTGTCAAGTGATAGCATGATAAGATGGTGATATTAGACAGGTAATCAGTCATGTCAAGAGATTGATATTAGTCCGGTGGCAAGTCATATCATAACAAGAGGTCTCGCCAAGTAATAGCATGTCAGGTGTTAGATGATAATACATCAGTTGACAGGTGATATACATGTGTTTAGGGGGGGCAATTCAGACCCGACCCGCCAGACCCGACCCGACCCGACCCAGAGTAAGTGGGTATGGGTTTGAGCTATACGGGTTTGGGTCGTAATCGGGTCGACCCACCAGACCCGATTAATAAATGGGTCGGATCGACCCAAACCCACCAAACCCGCTAAGACCCGCTAAGACCCATTTACCTTTTTATATTTTTGATCCAGAGATTTTTTTTGGGGAATCATTTATCATTTCCGCTCAGGGACTTCATAATTTAGCTCTCCATCCTTTCTTCATCAAAATCCAATACACCATACACATTGCACAATCTTCTATGAAAAACCTAAAGCCCTTAATTTTAACTACATTCTCATAAATAAACAAAATTATATTGCATAAACAATCCCTGAGTTTGTCTCAATCCCACTAATACTTTCACCTTTATTTCAGAGAATAAGAAGCATTGCATTTGATATACATGATTTTATGATTTTTAACTTATTGAAACCAACATTATGCCACTGTCATCTACTTATAGAATGCAAGAACAAGGTTCCTACAAAACATTTACCGCTAACGGGTCGACCCGACCCGGCCGACCCATTTAGTTAAATGGGTCAAATGGGTCGGGTCGGGTCGACCCACATAATACTGGGTCGGGTTTGGGTTTGGATTTTTGACCCATATAAATAAATGGGTCGGGTCGACCCGACCCGATTATGGGTCGACCCATTTAAGACCCGACCCAATTAGACCCGACCCGACCCAATTGCCACCCCTACATGTGTTAAATAGTAACATGCATAAATGACAAGTATGAAGAAATGACACGGTGGTAGAATAGTAGCTGAGCACAACCAAGCGGAGCAGAGCAAGCTGGAAGTACAGACAGAAAACAGTATTTAACACTGGAGCATCTGGCGAGGTTACCGGAACGACTCGACTGAAGTACGAGCGATAAATCCGACAGCAACTCGCCTAGACGAATCTAGTGGTAAAGCGCTGAACGCTGATCATGATAACCAGACGGAGCTGAACAAGCTGGAGGCTCAGGCGGCGAACAGAGTTTAGACACTAATACGCTCTACGAGGCTACCGGGGCACTCGGATTAAGATACGAGTGGAGAATCCAGCAGCAACTCGCCTAAACGAATTTAATGAATAAAGCACTGAGCGCTAAGCATGCACACCAGGCGGAGCTGGGAAACCTGACGATCCCAATCACGCCTCTTTCGAGACAGTGAGGGACCGGAGGCTGAACTGAGAGACCTGCCGGTCCTAATCACCTCTCTTTCGAGATAGTGAGTGACCGGAGGTCGAAGGGTCCGGAAGCCAAGTATGGTATGAGGCAGTACAATACATCATAGGCATGGTATATGTACAAGAAGGAAACTACCCTAGTACAAGCATTCGTCACAGAGCAATACATTTCCAAATATTGGCACTCGGCCATACACAAAGACAGGGACTCAGCCCGATACAGAGTACATAGAAACATGGAATAAAATATATGTCGACCCGACGAAGCGGGGAAACCCAAGTGGAGGCGAGAGCGAGGACACTCGCCTAAATCACCGGAAAGCCGAAAAGTCTGGAATCCATGGAACTCGCGCACGCGCCATAAATATAATAATATATAAACGTTTAGAGGGAGAAAGTGAAGAGGAGAGAGAAAGAGTTAGAGAGAGAAACCTAGAGAGAGAAAGGGATACAGGGAGACGCGGGCTTGACAGTGAGACGCGAGGGTCTCAGACGCGGGGTTCGCGTCGCGGAATTAGCAAACGCAGGAATCACAGACGCGGGGTTCGCGTCGCAAGAATAGCAGATGTGGGAATCACAGACGCGGGGATCGCGTCGCGGGAAGTACCAGACGCGGGAATCACAGACGTGGGGATCACGTCGCGAGAATAGCAGACGCGGGATAGCAGACGCGGGATTCGCATCGCATAGATGCCTCAAACGCGAGATCTGCGTTTAAGTGCGGACGCGAGGGAAACGCGGACGCGGACGTGGGTTCTGCGTCGCGTCAATACAGAAACGCGCGAAGCGCGCTAAGGGATTGCCTAGACGCGGGGTGAGATCCGCGTTAGGAAAGTCTTGGCGAGGAAAATCACTCGCCGACAAGATTCCTTGCTGCGCCCGACGAAGGGAAGTTCGGCCCCAATCCAAAAGGAGGGTACCGGCCCCAAGTCTTGCCAACGGAGAAGAACGCGGCCCCAATCCAAAAGGAGGGGCCGGCTCTGAAAGAGTCATGTCCAAATGGAGAAGACGAACAGGAAGAGGAACCAGGAAGAGAGAGAGAGACTCAGGAGAGAGAAAGAGAGGGAAAGTTGTAGGAAAAAGAGAGGGAAAATGAGGTGTATTATGAAATAAAATTGGGATTTAAAGGAGTGGGGTATTGATGTAAATAGAGGAAAGTAGTTTTAGGAATGTGGTGGGGGTATTATTGAAAAGAGGGATTTCTTTTGATGAAATGGAAAGGAAAAAGGAAAGAAAGAAAAGAAGAAAGAAAGAAATGAAAAGAAGAAGGAGGAGGAGTGGGGTGGCCGGCCGGTCACTGGCCGGCGCCGGCGGCCTGCCGGCGGCGGCGCCGCCGGCGGGGAGAGGGCGGCGCGCGCGCGGGTGGAGAGGAGGGAGGAGGTGTTGGGTATTCTTTGTTTGGGTTGTTGTTGTTGTTGGAGATGGTTGTTTTGATGGAGGTGGAAGGTGATGGTGGTGGTGGTTGTGGTGGTTGTGGTGGTGATTGGAGGTTGTGGGGAGTTAGAGGAGGTGGAGGAGGTGATGATGGAGTTGTTAGAGTGGTGGATTGGTGGTGGTGAGGGAGAATTTGGAAGAAATTGGAGGTGGGAGATGATGGGTTCTTGGAGAAATTGAGGAGAAGGAGGAGGAATTTGGGGTTGTTGATGGTGGAGGAGTATTGTGGGGTGTTGGGGATGCGGTAGCGGCGGCGGCGGTGGATGATGATGAGTTGGGTTTGGTTGAAGGTTGAAGATGAAGTGAGATTTTGAAAATGAAGATTTAAAAGAAAAGGAAGAAAGTGGATTGTGGATGGGTTTGGTGGAAATTGAAGGTTGTTGGTGGTTGGTTGAGATTGAAGATGGTGTTGGTGTGGAGAGGAGTTGTGGAAGAAGGGGTGGTCGGCCTAGGGTGGCCGGCGGTGGTGGCGTCGGTGGTCATGCTTGGGCGCTGGTCGTCAAGGAGAAGAAGAAAAAGAAGAAGAAGAAGAAAGGAGAAAAGTGAAGAAGGAAAGAAAAGAAAAGGAAAGAAAAAGAAAAAGAAAAGGAGAAAGAGAGTGATAGTGATTGGTGATGGGAGAGGGAATTAATGAGAGAGGGGGGAGTGGTGTCTCCCACGTGGGGGAGTGGGCTGCAGGGTCGGTGGAGAAAAGAAAGGATAGAAAGAGAAGGATAAAATAATAATATTATAATATGGTCGCGAAAAATCGACTGTTCCAGAAAAATCCAAAAAAATACTCGGAGGTAGAAAACGTCATCCTGAGGAATAATACGAAATCGGTTTTCAGAAATAAAATCCCATTCTCAAATTAAAAATCCGGAAGCCAACCGCCGATACCGGTCTACACCGGGTCGGCCGGATTTTGATAAATTCTGAAAAATCCCAGAAAATGTATTAAAGAAGAAAATATGATTTTAAGAAATAAAGTGAAAGCGGAATTCAGAAATTCAATCCCGGTTGTAAGCTAAAAATCCTGGAATCAACCAGCGATACTGGCCGATACCGAATCCGGTGGAATTTTCATAAATTCATAAAATCCTCAGAAAAGGCATTTAGATGGGAAATGTGATTTTAAGAAATAATGTCTAAAGACACTTTTAGTAATTCCAATTAGTTTGTAAATTAAAAATCCGGGAATCGGTCAGCGGCACTGGTCGACACCGTTTTGAAGATTTACAACTTAATCCAGGAAATTTCCAGAAAATCATAGAAAATCTAAAATATTGGAAAACGATGTTCAAAACTGAAATCGGTCAAATCGGAATAGTAGAAAGACCAAATCGAGTAATTCTCTAGGATCGGGCCCTCGGTTCAGACTAGGGCTGACTCCGAGTCCACGAATCCAAATCCAAGACAAACGTTCATATGAATAATTCATAATACAAAACAAATACAAGAAGTAAATCGAAAAATACGATCGAAAAATCTGAATACGCAACTAAGTACGTATTCCGGGAGCGGGGTGTTACATTCCATCCACCTTACAAAAAATTGCGTCCTCGCAATTTCGATAAGGGGTGAAATGAACACAAAAAGGTAGGAAGGAGGTTTATGCCAATCAAGATATGAATAACTATGAGTTGTTCCCCCAGATTGACTGAACAACTAACTCAGACTAAAGCATCTCTGCACTTCTGCCGTATATATACATCCTCTGACGGTGCCATAATAATACTGATCTGATGTCTGCTTATAAAAGAACACTGCCAGAACTTCAAAGGACTAACCCATTCTGAACAATATAAAGTGAGCTGACTTGGTAAGATAATCAATAATACTTCGATCAGACTGTGAGCTAAAGCTAATGAAATCCATAGTGCTGAAGTCCATAATATAATATAAAACCCTGCATAGTAAGATGTTATCCTTTTGCAGTAGAATCACTGACGGGCTGCATACTGGGCTTTGTTAACTCTGAAAGACGTAGCCAAGAATATAAAATAACTGTGAAGAATTTGGAATACTGACTTATGAATGATAAACCGACTGCAGATGAAACAGGAAGAAGATATCTGAGCCCTGCAAGATTTGTAGAATGGATCATTGACAAGGCCATGGCGATAGCTCAGATATAGTGATGGAACTCTGTTCAGCAGATCCATAAAAGTACGCTAGAAGAAATCCGAGGAATGGCTAGAGTGCCAAGCACTGAAGGGACTAGCCACGGATGAAACCAAGCCTGGATGAGGTTATCGCATAACACAGCTCAGGTGTTAAACATTAGGGTGCGGCGAGGCTAACGCTCTGCGAGACTCGCATATAGCGAAGTTCACGCGACGAAGCCAGCGCGTAACACAACGCTAAATGCTAAGCACCAGGGTGCAGCGAAACTCACACCCGGTTAGGTTCACGGATGACTAGAACACGACCCTCGCTAGGCGAGGCTAGCGGAGCCTTTGGTCCACCAATTTAATAAAAACTGCCAGGAGTTGGTGGCTCTGAGAATATGATCAAGAAATTATAATAACTGAGACGTGTCCCGAATGCTGTCTTCTGAATAATAATCGGACGGCATATTAGCTCTGAGAAAACCCGAGTTCCATGATCATAGTCGAAGAAATCATGATCGCTATTAGAGTAATAGAAAATATCATAACTCTATCTGCCAGAAGTCCTGATTCTGAAATGTCGTTATATATACTGACACTTCTAATGAATTGATGCAATCTATCCGACTTACATAAGTGACGACTACTCTGCTTGATGTGCTAGTCTCCCATGATGTATCCAGAATATAAGAATATAACGCGGGGCCGAAGATCTGCCTAATATAAGATAATGTGATATACTAGAGTCGAGAAGCGCCAGAACATAATTAGAACGAACCACATCTGCCCGGCTGTTACCTTACTAGTCAACACATATCTTAAGTTGGCATAAAGATCACGAAAATCAGAATAAATCAGAATAACAAAAATAGAAGAGATAGGAATCATGAAATAGGGAGAGAGATAGGACGGACTAGGATTAATGGAGATAGGGCAATGAAGAGGGTATGATATAGAGAAGTTACCAACTCCCGGACATGCTAAAAATGGGAATAATTAGTTACGGTCAGTACTTCCAGAGTTCCTCTGCAGATATTGAATGCCCTTCCTGTTCTCACTCCATCATATTGAGCATCCGGACTTCCCCTCCAGTCAGATCATATGTTTGCTTCCCTTCACCATGTGCCCTAGTTCTTAGTCTCCTTAGTGTATGACTCCATACTTAATACCGGGGATGAAGCGAGATAATTCACAATCTTTCTGGCGATTGTGTTGCAGGTGTCCGGCTTTAGAAAATATCCACATGTCATATGTTGGGGGCAAGGTTGGAGGGATGACTTAGCTAGTAGGGCATCCAGAGGCCTGTTTGGACCTTTACTTTCCTCAATTGAGAGGGTCTCTTCGTCAACTTCATCTGCATCTTATCCTGATCTTTCTCCTCTGGGTCCATCCTACTTCCCGGATGATGACAAGAGAACTTGAGAATACTCCTTAGGCTGCTTGGGAATAAGAAACATCTTGATCCTCAACTTCATTTCTCACTAAAATATTGCTTGCTCAGTTCTCCTTGTCGGCCATCATGTAAGACACCGACCGACTATACCTTTTTGCAGTGTGCTTATTTACTGTTCAATCTCCCTACCGCAATTTGATAAATCATTCTTTCATTTCTTCCTGGGCTATTACAGAGAAGAATCTTCCTATAGAAATCCTTCGAGAACTAGTCCCAAGTGTTGGGCTTTCCCAGTCTCGCTGCTTCCGCCAACTACTACATCCAGGCTACATCTTCTAACTGAATCTTGATCATTTTCACCTAGTTCTCGTCAGGGACCCAAGTTGACTTAGAAGATCCATCAGGTTTACTGACCACTGCTATGCATCCAGGGCTTCTCCATGCTTGAAAAGATTGCCGGCTGTAATTTCCTGAAATCTAACATGTCGCCTGGCTTCTGTTCCCGGAGTGCAACCAATGATCCTTGGTGCGGGACCTTCGCCTGTACTTGATCGTGTCTCATCATATCTTGCAGAGATAGTCTTAAATCAAGATTTTCTCCATTAGGGTTACCCTAGGAAGAACCAGAACCGTTATGATTTCCCCATCTTTTCATGTCCGAGTTGGTCCAAGAATAACAAGAAATTGAAGTATGAAAGGATGGGAGAACTTCAGAATTCAAGGATAAGATTATCAAGAGAGAATGGATAACTTTGTACTTGTAGTTGGATTGTATAACCAAGACTCATGCATTCCAGTTGCAAATTTCTTTACCATTAATTTGCCATCTGGACGTACTGAGGAGGTGAGAGCCTAAGCTCTGATACCAACCTGTAACGCCCCGATCCTGCGGGTACGGAGACGTTACTGCAACGTATATACGCAGGTCAGAAATACCCTCACGTATATACGCTAAGCATCAGTACAGGCAAGAATCAGAGTACGGAAGTAAGTGGTGCATTATACATTCCAACATATGAGTACAATTACAAAGTTATCACCAGAGGTGATCAATATTACAATAATATTACATCACCTGACAGGCGCAATTGCGAGATTACAAGCAGATGTACATGGATGAATAGTACAAAAGGGCACTCACGAGTTTACTAAAGGAAAACTCGAGAGGCACACAGGGGGCTTGGAGGAATAGAGCTCTGAACGGTCTGCTGGAGATCCACGCTACTGCTGCACCACTCTGATCAGCAACTGGGAGAATCCACACACTCCAATCTCCATGACCTGGACATGAGAATCCAGGGGAGTCAGATGAAACTCCCCAGGCGAGTGGTGATACAAAAGCCAAGTGGCGAGCAAGGGTAAGCACATGTATAGAGATAAAACCAAATAAAGCCGAGGACGAGCAAATCTGATTGTATGGTTTCAGATCACGGCTCCATAAGACTAGTACGTCGAAGGAATAATCCAAACAAGGAAACCCTCATATATATACCCTTATCTTATGTCACCATAATCTAAGCACATACAACCAGACTGCACTCAAGACATGATAAGATAATAAGCAGGAGGCAGGTGGATACAAGGAATAGAGCAGGGCATGAGCAGTTAACATAATAATACTCATAAAACCGAAAATCCGAAGTAAAACCAGTACAAGCAAATATGGTAAGGCATATCACAGATTCATAGCCGTTTAAGCTGCAGGCTTCAGTATGCGTCCCATTCCACATACCTCTACTTACAACTTAAAGAGCCAGTTATTATTATTATTATTATTACTCGTCTTACCCTGATATCTAGCTATGTGAACTAGCGTCCCAGCACACATAGATCCATATCCGAGTAAAGCAAGGTTGTTATTGGAAACCAGCGGGGGTATCAACGAACTATGTTTACAGTGGGTCCCGTACATACCCGGGACCACGGCCCAGGATTGTTCCGTTGCTTGGTGACGGAACCTGCCGCAAGGCTAACAGGAGGGACTTATTGTATGCCCTTATCATGATAGTATCAGGAGGAGGGAGCCAGCACTCCCCTCGGTCGCCTGGAGGCCCACAGGTCAGACCGGATATTTTAGTTGCACAACATGCCTAATACCACTGTAAACACGAACACATATTGATATCCGCAAGTTTCCCCCGACCCAATGCAAGTGGTTCCTTTTATGAATTATTAGATTAATTATCAATTTACAGGAATAACAGGAGCAGGACATGATCAGGAATTCAGGAGTTCAGGTCACTGCACATAGTACAGGATAACAAGAGAGGGTCCCGTAAATGTGATAATCACAGGTCAAGTATATCATGCTGGGTGTCAAGTGATAGCATGACAAGATGGTGATATTAGACAGGTAATCAGTCATGTCAAGAGATTGATATTAGTCCGGTGGCAAGTCATATCATAACAAGAGGTCTCGCCAAGTAATAGCATGTCAGGTGTTAGATGATAATACATCAGTTGACAGGTGATATACATGTGTTAAATAGTAACATGCATAAATGACAAGTATGAAGAAATGACACGGTGGTAGAATAGTAGCTGAGCACAACCAAGCGGAGCAGAGCAAGCTGGAAGTACAGACAGCAAACAGTATTTAACACTGGAGCGTCTGGCGAGGTTACCGGAACGACTCGACTGAAGTACGAGCGATAAATCCGGCAGCAACTCGCCTAGACGAATCTAGTGGTAAAGCGCTGAATGCTGATCATGATAACCAGACGGAGCTGAACAAGCTGGAGGCTCAGGCGGCGAACAGAGTTTAGACACTAATACGCTCTGCGAGGCTACCGGGGCACTCGGATTAAGATACGAGTGGAGAATCCAGCAGCAACTCGCCTAAACGAATTTAATGAATAAAGCACTGAGCGCTAAGCATGCACACCAGGCGGAGCTGGGAAACCTGACGATCCCAATCACGCCTCTTTCGAGACAGTGAGGGACCGGAGGCTGAACTGAGAGACCTGCCGGTCCCAATCACCTCTCTTTCAAGATAGTGAGTGACCGGAGGTCGAAGGTCCGGAAGCCAAGTATGGTATGAGGCAGTACAATACATCACAGGCATGGTATATGTACAAGAAGGAAACTACCCTAGTACAAGCATTCGTCACAGAGCAATACATGTCCAAATATTGGCACTCGGCCATACACAAATACAGGGACTCAGCCCGATACAGAGTACATAGAAACATGGAATAAAATACATGTCGACCCGACGAAGCGGGGAAACCCAAGTGGAGGCGAGAGCGAGGACACTCGCCTAAATCACCGGAAAGCCGAAAAGTCTGGAATCCATGGAACTCGCGCACGCGCCATAAATATAATAATATATAAACGTTTAGAGGGAGAAAGTGAAGAGGAGAGAGAAAGAGTTAGAGAGAGAAACCTAGAGAGAGAAAGGGATACAGGGAGACGCGGGCTTGACAGTGAGACGCGAGGGTCTCAGACGCGGGGTTCGCGTCGCGGAATTAGCAAACGCAGGAATCACAGACGCGGGTTCGCGTCGCAAGAATAGCAGATGCGGGAATCACAGACGCGGGGATCGCGTCGCGGGAAGTACCAGACGCGGGAATCACAGACGTGGGGATCACGTCGCGAGAATAGCAGACGCGGGATAGCAGACGCGGGATTCGCGTCGCATAGATGCCTCAAACGCGAGATCTGCGTTTAAGTGCGGACGCGAGGGAAACGCGGACGCGGACGTGGGTTCTGCGTCGCGTCAATACAGAAACGCGCGAAGCGCGCTAAGGGATTGCCTAGACGCGGGGTGAGATCCGCGTTAGGAAAGTCTTGGCGAGGAAAATCACTCGCCGACAAGATTCCTTGCTGCGCCCGACGAAGGGAAGTTCGGCCCCAATCCAAAAGGAGGGTACCGGCCCCAAGTCTTGCCAACGGAGAAGAACGCGGCCCCAATCCAAAAGGAGGGGCCGGCTCTGAAAGAGTCATGTCCAAATGGAGAAGACGAACAGGAAGAGGAACCAGGAAGAGAGAGAGAGACTCAGGAGAGAGAAAGAGAGGGAAAGTTGTAGGAAAAAGAGAGGGAAAATGAGGTGTATTATGAAATAAAATTGGGATTTAAAGGAGTGGGGTATTGATGTAAATAGAGGAAAGTAGTTTTAGGAATGTGGTGGGGGTATTATTGAAAAGAGGGATTTCTTTTGATGAAATGGAAAGGAAAAGGAAAGAAAGAAAAGAAGAAAGAAAGAAATGAAAAGAAGAAGGAGGAGGAGTGGGGTGGCCGGCGGTCACTGGCCGGCGCCGGCGGCCTGCCGGCGGCGGCGCCGCCGGCGGGGAGAGGGCGGCGCGCGCGCGGGTGGAGAGGAGGGAGGAGGTGTTGGGTCTTCTTTGTTTGGGTTGTTGTTGTTGTTGGAGATGGTTGTTTTGATGGAGGTGGAAGGTGATGGTGGTGGTGGTTGTGGTGGTTGTTGTGGTGATTGGAGGTTGTGGGAGTTAGAGGAGGTGGAGGAGGTGATGATGGAGTTGTTAGAGTGGTGGAATTGGTGGTGGTGAGGGAGAATTTGGAAGAAATTGGAGGTGGGAGATGATGGGTTCTTGGAGAAATTGAGGAGAAGGAGGAGGAATTTGGGGTTGTTGATGGTGGAGGAGTATTGTGGGGTGTTGGGGGATGCGGTGGCGGCGGCTAGGCGGCGCCGGAGGCGGCGGCGGCGGTGGATGATGATGAGTTGGGTTTGGTTGAAGGTTGAAGATGAAGTGAGATTTTGAAAATGAAGATTTAAAAGAAAAGGAAGGAAGTGGATTGTGGATGGGTTTGGTGGAAATTGAAGGTTGTTGGTGGTTGGTTGAGATTGAAGATGGTGTTGGTGTGGAGAGGAGTTGTGGAAGAAGGGGTGGTCGGCCTAGGGTGGCCGGCGGTGGTGGCGTCGGTGGTCATGCTTGGGCGCTGGTCGTCAAGGAGAAGAAGAAAAAGAAGAAGAAGAAGAAAGGAGAAAAGTGAAGAAGGAAAGAAAAGAAAAAGGAAAGAAAAAGAAAAAGAAAAGGAGAAAGAGAGTGATAGTGATTGGTGATGGGAGAGGGAATAATGAGAGAGGGGGGAGTGGTGTCTCCCACGTGGAGAGTGGGCTGCAGGGTCAGTGGAGAAAAGAAAGGATAGAAAGAGAAGGATAAAATAATAATATTATAATATGGTCGCGAAAAATCGAATGTTCCAGAAAAATCCCAAAAAAATACTCGGAGGTAGAAAACGTCATCCTGAGGAATAATACGAAATCGGTTTTCAGAAATAAAATCCCATTCTCAAATTAAAAATCCGGAAGCCAACCGCCGATACCGGTCTACACCGGGTCGGCCGGATTTTGATAAATTCTGAAAAATCCCAGAAAATGTATTAAAGAAGAAAATATGATTTTAAGAAATAAAGTGAAAGCGGAATTCAGAAATTCAATCCCAGTTGTAAGCTAAAAATCCTGGAATCAACCAGCGATACTGGCCGATACCGAATCCGGTGGAATTTTCATAAATTCATAAAATCCTCAGAAAAGGCATTTAGATGGGAAATGTGATTTTAAGAAATAATGTCTAAAGACACTTTTAGTAATTCCAATTAGTTTGTAAATTAAAAATCCGGGAATCGGTCAGCGGCACTGGTCGACACCGGTTTTGAAGATTTACAACTTAATCCAGGAAATTTCCAGAAAATCATAGAAAATCTAAAATATTGGAAAATGATGTTCAAAACTGAAATCGGTCAAATCGGAATAGTAGAAAGACCAAATCGAGTAATTCTCTAGGATCGGGCCCTCGGTTCAGACTAGGGCTGACTCCGAGTCCACGAATCCAAATCCAAGACAAAACGTTCATATGAATAATTCATAATACAAAACAAATACAAGAAGTAAATCGAAAAATACGATCGAAAAATCTGAATACGCCACTAAGTACGTATTCCGGGAGCGGGGTGTTACAGAATTCATCAAGTTTAAATGGTTTATATATGTTTTGGATTTCATCCGTACACATTGTTGGTTTAAATATTTAGAAAAACTTAATTTGATGTTTCTATATCCTGTGTTTGAGTTTGTATTTATCAAAACTTATTTTAGAGCTTATTGTTAAAAACATAGATATTTCACCTTATATGTGTATTGGATCATATCCATATACGTTAAGCTTCAAAAGTGTTTAAAATATCTTGTTTTTATATTTGAAGAAGTTTTGGAAAAATCATTTTTCAAATTGAAGATTGATTTTGAAAAATACGAATTTTTGTTTAAGGTAAAATTTCTATATTAAAAAAAAGGTTCAAAAAGTTTGTAATATGTGTTGATTTTTATCACACATATTTTTACTTCAAAGTATTTCAAAGAACTTATTTTTTTATGAACTTATTTTTTTATGTGATTTTATGGAATTTTATAAGAGTTTTAAAAACCAAGTTTTAATCTTGAAAATTTCTAGACCAGGCCTTCTGGCGGTCGACCGGGCAGTCGACCAATGTGCACAAAATGTGCACAACCCTTTGGCTTGAGGGCTGGACGATTGCCTGGCCGACCAGGGCCAGATCTAGATAGCAAAGCTCTCGGACGGTCGACCGCCTTTGGCTTGAGGGCCGGTTGATTGTCGAGCTTTTCTCTCTGGATCTGGCCCTGGTCGACTGGGATGTCGACCGGCAGGTCATGCCCGGGGCACAGTCGATCGGGCGGTTGACCGCCAGGCCCCAACGGTCAAAAATATGACTGTTGTCTGGTCGACCGACATGTCATTTTGACCTGCAGTTTGACTCCAACGGCTAGTTTTTGGGAGTCTATAAAAGGGGGATGTTTTGAGCTGTTTTCTATAAGATTAGAAGAGAGTTTCAAAGCCAGTTTGTCCTATCTCTCTTAGTGTTTTTCTCCACTTATTTTAGAGCTAATACTTCCATATCAAAAGGAGAGATTTTCAAGAGTGTTTTCAAAAGAGATTTCTTGAGTTTTTCACCACTACTTTATCTAGCTTTTTTCACACAAGCTTGAGCTTTCCATTACTATATCAATCCTCTTAGGATCTTTGTTGTGAGAATTATTTTTGTGATCAAGAGAAGTGATCACAAGGTTTCATTCTTGTATTGTGAGAAGCTGTTAAGGTTGTTGCCTCGGTGAAGAAGTGTTTTGTGGTGATCAAGTGAAGTGATCACTAAGTGTTTTGACGTGTGATTGGAGGAGTTGTAAGAGGTGCAGCCTCGGTAAGCTAGTGTGCTTGCGTGTGTTGTTCTTGTGGGAACAAGATTGGGACTAGTGAGTCCAAGAGTTCTAGTGTGAACTTGTTGTTGGTGTTGCGGGCACCGAATGATCTTGCGGGATCGATTCTAGTAAAATCCTTCATAGTGTTGAAGGCGGGGACGTAGAGTAAGGGTGCTCGAACCTCGAAAATTTCTCCCATGTTTGAGATTGCTCTCTCTCTCTCTCTCACTTGTGTTTATATATCTTGCATACTTATATTATTTATCTCTTTATATGCTTGATATATCTTGTGCTTAATTGTTATATGCTTGGGATTGTTTGTTCACACTTGTATTCAACTAAGAGAGCCATATTGGCACCTCAACTCTTAATCTAGAGGAATCTAGAAGAGATAGTCTAGAGCCTTTCACCGAGAATTCGTCTACACTCTTGTGTTATACTTTGTGTTTTAGCTTAATAGCTTTAGTTTACTTAAATAGTTTTTAATTCCACATCATTTGCGTTAGATTAGCTAGTACACCTATTCACCCCCCCTTCTAGGTGTATTTTCATATTCGGGAACTTCTCAAAGTAAAGCTTCTTCGGAAGCTAATCAATGCTTTTTGACAAAGCCAATGATTCACCTCTCTTGAGGTTCTGACAAACTCCCGTGGAGCCAACATGACTTATGATGGAGTCTCTCAAGAGACCCGCAAGGTCAGCATCCTGGCTCACAGCTAACACAACGATGGAGATCACTATCACTGTCAAACTCCTCTCGAGGCTCTGCAAATTCAGTTTGCAGGGGATTCACAACATCTCCTGCGAGCCAAGCGGAATGCAAATCATTGACGAAGACGTCGAGCTCGCCATCAACAAGTAGAAGCTGAAGACAGTTCTGTTTGCACTAAATGCAATGCTCACATTCAGCTCCACATCTCTTCTTAAAACGTGATGCTCACGTTCATATGTGACAATCATTGGAGAATGACCGGCGCATCTCAAAACATGAGACTCGAGTTCAGCCTCTCCCTGTGCTAAAACGCGAGACCCGCATTTCACTTCATAAACCTGAGACTCGCGTTCAACCTCTAGTTGTGTCAAAACACGAGATCCGCGTTTGAGTTCAAGAACGCGAGACTCGCGTTTAGATGAAGGTCGCACCAGAATGCGACCTTCGTGTTTCCCTTCAGAAACATGGGATTCCTGTTCGGCAGAAGACTGTGTTAGAATGTGACCTTCGTGTTTCATTTTAGAAATGCGAGAGTCGCGTTCAGCCACAAGTGACCAAATTCAAATCTGAACTGAGAAGCCCTCGCCCCATGAGTTCGAGGCTAGTTCTTCAGATACCTCTACTACTAATCTGAGAGACTACTTAACAAGAAGGAGGAGTGTTCATTAAATCGCTCCTCAGTGTCATTGTGAGCAGCTCATCTCGACGCTCTTTGATTGTCATTGCAGCTTTTTTATGACTAAGCTAACAGTTTTTAGCCAACCGTCAAAAGCTTCAAACTCAAACTCGGCCAAAAGGTGACAATCTCGCAAAAAAAAAAGTCATTCTCTGACATGGAGTACCCGAAGGTGACTTCCAACATGGTCGGTCCAAGTACCACACCAAGCAAGTCGAAGGGAAGCAATTGGCCTTTAGTTCTGAGGAATCGAATACTGAATGTTCTTCAGGCTTGAAAGACATATTGATCGAACCTGAAGGAATTTACCAATGCACTCAGATTCGAGCTAGAGCAATTACCACGATCCACTACAACTTGCTGACCAGAGAGATTGGAGTGAACGATGAGCACTCTGCCATCATGGACTCCCATTCATCCAACTTTTATGTTGAGATAGAAGCCTTTGGAATATGGCTAATACTCTAGAAGGGACGTCCAGAAAATTCGAGGATCAATCTTGGGTTGAACAGGCACAACATGATATGTTGCAAACCCAACAAGACTCAATCAATGATCTCAAGAAGATGATAGCTCTCTTGCTTGACAAGCAAAAGAGGAAGACAAAAAGCTCAAAAACCGGCACCTCTTCCAGCAAAAGCAGGGGTAAAGAGAAGGGGTGAAAACTCTACTTTAGAACACTCCGATGGCAAGAGAATAACTTCAAATATGAAAATCCTGAGTCTTCTGAAGAACCAGAGAATTCAGAAGTCAAAGATGGTCATGCCAAGAGGATGAGCGAAATCAGAAAATGCCTTGAAGTTATCGCAAATCGAAGTGAGCTTGGCGTAGTCAAACCCTGCTCAATTGAGTGGGATACTGCTCCCTACCCTCTCAAATTCAAGGCAGCACATATACTATTTTAAATTCCAAACTGGAAATGTATCAAACGATGCTATCATGGCTCGTTTATTCATCGACACTCTTAAGGGAGTTTCCTTTGAATTGTTCATGAAACTCCTTGCGGGCTCTATCAGGAAATGGCCAGACTTCAAAAAGTTATTTCTGGCTCGCTTCTATGAAGATGACATAGAAATATATATGCCAACTCTCCTCGCCACTAAGCAAAAGAAGGGTGAGTTGATCAAGACATTTTTGAAGAGATTTCAGGCATGGTACTCTAATGTTCAAGTGGCATGACTCAGTCTGTATTGGTAGAAACTTGTCACCACAATCTACAAACAACACTCCTAGCTCAAATAGCTTAAATAAGAGCAGCTGAATGTTGCACTTGAAAGCAGTTAGTCTTACAAGGCGAAAAGGCAGAAGAAATCGTTGCAAGAGTCAAGGCTGAAGGAAAAAAAAGTAAGCCAGGTCAGGAGAAGTTAATATGGCGCGCTCCAGATCAAAAGATACTCTAGCAACAAACAATATATCTTTTGCCAAAATCCAATCAGGTCTTTCCTGGGGGTAGCCGGTGACAGATTTCTTGGATTCATCGTAATATCCAAAGGAATACACTTCGATTAGGTCTGAGGAGTGTACAAAGTTCAACATGAAGACTTAGTACCCTACAACAACGCGACCATCAATATGGCTGAGAAGTTCAAAAGCTTCTACATCGATCATGTACCTCCCCAATAGAATGTACATGCACATGCATTAGCATCTCTCGCCACTTCATTGACTCTTCCAGCCGAAGTAACAGAGAAAGTACTCATCCAAAGCCGTGACTTGTACTGCCCAAAATTCGCCCTTGAAGATGTTAAGCTTTCAAAAGGAAACCTTCAAGTCAAAGAGGTTCTCTAGACTTCAATAGGTCCAGAACTCAGGGATTAGTGATTGTTTTGTCAGAAAAATAGCGCAGAGTAAAGTTTCTTTGAGTGGATGAAAAATTACAATGGAATAATTCCGATTACAAAAGAGGAAAAAAATAACTGGTTCTCTCCTTTGTTTAAGGATGGGTTCTTCCATGTGGCGATGGTAATTTTGATTATTGTTCTCCGTTGACCAGCTGAACGAACAAGCTTCTCCTCGGATTGCTCTCGAAAAGTAATCAAAAAGGGTTCTGTTTTTAACACACTGGGCATCTAGAGACAAACTGATTTCTCTTTCCTCTCTCCTGGACTTTAAAAAAAGCAAGAGAAAAGTAAGAAGTCTTTAACTTGAGAATTCTCAGCTCTTAATCTTCAAAAGTCTCTCTTTTTTGCTTCTGTCCTTCAGTCTCCCATCCCTCACAGCTCCTCGGCTATTCCTAAGGAGTCATGGGGTATAATTATCCCCTATAATCCTCCATAATAGGGATTTACTCCCCCATTACATTGAAAGTTAATTGATCCAGTAATGAGAATCAGTTATAACAGAAACATGGGTCTCGCAGTGGACGTGGACCTCGCGTTGTTTGTTATAAACGCGAACGTCTCAATCATAACGCTGAGTTGCTCAGACCCACAATTGAAATGGGACACGGAGTTACTCAGACCCACGTTTGAAGTAAGATGCGAGGTTGCTCAGACCCGTGTGAGATACGAAGTTACTCAGACCCGCGTTTGAAGTAAGACGCGAGGTTGCTCAGACTCGCGTAAGATGCAGAGTTACTCAGACCCGAGTTTGAAGTAAGACACGAGGTTGCTCAGACCCACGTAAAATGCGAGGTTACTCAGACCCGCATCTGAAGTCTACATTTCTCTTTGGATGCAAGGTCCACATTTTAGTTGAAACGCGACCTTCACCATGAAGTGATGTTCGCATCTGATGCTTTATCCTTAGTGATTCTTAGACAACCTAAAGAACCCCCTCTGAAGTTTTCGACACGCTACAGTCGACCGGGATTTTGAAATACTATGGACTTCATGTTGATTTCAGGTTCCCCATGATTGGACTGGCAAACTTTCGCGATACCCTGAGTTTGATCATGTCTGGATTCTGATCTTCGTGAGTGTACTGTCGAACTGCTTGAAGCCTCCAGGGAAGATCATCAAAAGTATCTTAGAAACTCAGTCTAACATTTGTTATAAGCTCTGATTTGTTTGTCGGTGTACTATTGAATCGGTAAAGTTATTGATTACTTTTTTCAGTGTACTCTTGAACTGATTGCAGAAGTAGGGACATACTCCTTATATGTGAGAGAACGCACCCTTCATAGACGTAATCACCATGTAGATGCGAGCTTTAATGAAGTTGAGATACGGCACTTAGTTGTTGTAGAGACGGAACACTCAATGGTATTGAGACACGACTCTCAGCTATTATTGAGATGCGACCTTGGTTGATGTTGAGATGCGACTCTCAATTTTAAACACAAAGATCGTGTCAGATATTTTTAGATGTGGATGCGAGTGCCACATTGGACGCGTGTCTGGCTCAGATCAAGCTCGAGATGCGTGCCGCGTATCTCGACCACTGGAGAGCCTATAAAAGACTCGAGTCTTTCAACAGTTAATTCATTTGACTGTTCTTCTCCTTGGATCAAACCCGTGTCTGAAGATTAAAAGTTCTCAAGCTTTCATAGAACTCATAAAGCTTTGAGTTTTTTCAAATCTTTTCAAAGATTTTCACCATTGAGATGGCCCAAAATGTAAGCAAACTATTGCTTTGTCGAACGCCATCGCTGCGCTGACCACTGTGGGTGGTTCTCCTCCTCAGGAAGCCCCCATTTCTCATAAGTAGAATGGCTTCCGTCATT
This sequence comes from Agave tequilana, assembly GCA_038442645.1. Taxonomy (NCBI): domain Eukaryota; kingdom Viridiplantae; phylum Streptophyta; class Magnoliopsida; order Asparagales; family Asparagaceae; genus Agave; species Agave tequilana. The sequence goes on from JAVJIF010017863.1 coordinate 61,324, forward strand.
GAGAATACGAAGAGACACTGTCTTTTACTTTTTCTTAATGCTTTTGAAACTTCTGTTGAAAGTTAAACAGTTGACGCAGATCTCCTGGTCCGTATTTGAGTCTCACATTGATAAGCAGAATACAGGTATGCTAATTCTAGCATTTTTTTTTTGTTTTATCAACGCGACTTGCGCGTCTGCGAATTGAACGAGAGTCCAGGGGACTTCATGTTTTGAGACTTCTGAACCTGGGTCTGATTTGTGAGACTTGTGTTTGAGTCTCAATTTTTAGAATATTTTCTAAGTGTGGAGTCTAGACGTGGGCTTCATGTGAGCCTCGTATTTTTAGTTACAGAACGCTAGTCTCATGTGTTGAGCCCCGCGTTTTAACTCCAACACTCTGTGTAATTTTATTTTTTTTAAAGTATTAACTTTGTGTTCTTCTCTTTGCAGTAAGATACTCCTAAGAGAAATTACATTAGTTACATTGATGATGTTGACTTTAACCTCCTCTTTAGCCTGCGAAAAACAACCCCTGCGTTCACTAGAACAAATGAAGAGTGCCAAGCCCGCTTAATCAAGGGTACTGCTTCCACTCTGTAAGAACTCATCTCAGATGCAAGATTTAAGTCCCCCAACTAGTGTCTATTCAGAAAGCTGGTGTTTCTTTTTAGAGACACCATTGAAGAAAGTGAGAAGATTTTATTTGACGAGAATTACAAGTGGCTCCATTAAATTGGGGAGTGTCATTTCCTCCCTAATATGGAACGGATATTTCTGTTATCATATTTTCACTCCATGTCTCTTCTCTGTTATATGGACTGAGATTTGGTTAGGGCACAGTTGGGTGTTGTGATCGGGAGGATCTCTAGTCGTGCTGCTTTTCCCGTCGGTCATAGTAGGGAGATTCTTAAACTACTCTCAGGGTCGATGAAACAGGAGTTTCAACAAGCGAGACTCCTAAGCAAGCTGTAACTTTCATCAGTCGATTCATGAAAGTGAAGGGTGAATTTTCTCAGTTTAACTTCCGGGCGCCTAGATGAGTATACTCAACAACAACTTCTTCGTGGGCGACAAGGGTCTACTTCAGGAATTGGAGGAACCACTGCTCCAGTGCAGGTAGTATCCTGCGTCCAGGGTTGTGTGCTATGGAATTGTGTGCTATGGAATTATCCCAAGTCATTATAACTTTTTTGGAATCCTCAAGAAGTATAACCCAGACACTTGCACATTTTTTACTCCAGTCGAAAAAATGAGATTCGCCTTGCATGAGATGTTTGAAGTTTTAGGTCTGTCTATGGGGGAGTTGCCATATGAGGAGTACATCCCCAGTACTAAAAATTTACATTTATTGAAGAGGGATGCTCCTCAGGTGTATAAGACCTACTAAGAGATCTTGTGCCAATTCACATTTGCGCCCAAGTGACCGAATAGAGGTCCGGAGGAGTTAAGCAAATATCATGGGCTAACTACCTCTTCTGTGGTCTGGAGAAAAATTAGGCTTAGTATCTTGATTAACAACCATCACTGATGCTAAGATCACAAAAATAATTTCTGAATCAGTGATCTCATATACAATAGAGTCGAACGAGGATACCTTCAAGCTCGATACTGCTCGATACTTTTTTAATAGTTTCCACCATCAGGCCAAAATTCCTCTCTCAGACAGCGCCTTATTGGCAGAATTTCTGATGTTATGGTTAAAGTGGTGTGTTGTGCCCACCCTACGACATGAAGTCATCGTTGCTGGCATAGTTTACCTGGCGTTCTTCTTGCTTATGGTCAGTCTCTCAGCTTGCCTTTGCTATGGTAGGTTGCCTTTAAAGTGGGCTTCGAGTTTTATGTCGATGTTTTTGCAATGTAGTAGATGAGGAAGACGGAGAGGGCAACATGGTTGTCATTGCAATGTAGTAGATGAGGAAGACGGAGAGGGCAACATGGTTGTCGATCTAGATGGTGAACTCAGGATGAAGATACTGAATCCTCACGTAGAGTTGCCTTATACGTACCTCATGGCATGGTATGTTATGCATTTCCCGTCCTTGATGCCAGCAGTGCAGTTATCTGAGGATTTAATGCCATTTGTCCAGTGATTGGAGCGCTCGACTTAGAATGGCTGGTACATGCTAGTGATCCGACAAATTCTTCAGAGTAGCATGAACTACCAGTTAGTGAGATGCTTCTCTGATTTCCTAAGAGCCTCATACGGGGTGTGATTTTTTTGCAGTACTGATGGATTCACCATTCTCCTATTTGAGGTTTTCCGGTGGTTAATCAACATTCGTTGTGGATATTTGGTCTTCTGGCAGGAAATGTTTGCACAATTGAACCATATTTGCCCAGCTGATTTGCTCACCAATTCGGGTACAATCAATGTATGTAGGTAACCCGAACTTAGGCCTTCATTTCAGTGACAATCTGTACGAAGGGGCGAAAGAATGGTATTTGAATGTGGCTGGAGGAACGGAGGCAAGATTCAATCTTCCACAGAAGGTACCGAACTCCTACGCCAGTCTCGAATTTTGTTCATGGTATGTAATAGAGGATTCAGTCCCCAGCTATAATTAAATGGCACCTGCATTAAGCGGATCAAGGCTATGTTCCAAGCCAAGAAGGGCTCCAAGAATACCCATTTGAAAGGGATGGATGAATTTCTATAAGCTGAGCTCGAGGCTGATTAAACAGAGGTTGTTAGGCATGGAGAAAAACCTCTTGTAAAAAACACTCGTAAAGAGTTGCAAAGCGTACTTGACCTCGGTCTACTGAGGCTGGCTTAAGTAAGAAGAAGACACGATGAGAATTCGTGGCTGAAGTTCCTTCTAAGGGAACTTCCTCATCGGCCAAAGACCATGAGCCTGTCCACGTAGGCTCCGAAGTTCCCCTACTTCTGAGAAGCCATCGAACCAAAGGTCCTGCGGTAGTCACAGCTTAGGCATTACCAGGGGAGTCACAGAAAGACAAACCACTGGAGGCGATTCTATGTCAGCCTCGGTGCTTACTAAGACTATTCTAATGAGCTCCTTTCCAAGTCAGAGAATGAATGTTGGTCCAACAGATATCCAACTGGCCCCCTTCGTTGAGTTGATGTCCTCAGTGGAGGTTCCAGAGCAAAGCCTCACTATTGGCTTGTTAGGGTTGAACTTCCCACTATCGGAGTCCTAACTACTCCCGTATCATTCTTGTCTTTGAGTGAGAAACTAGATTACTCAGGAGATGATGATATCGACTGGGATAATGTGCACCCTTCTCCTAATACCAGCAAATATTCTCATTTGGCCGAAGAGGAGATGCAGGTAGCTGCTCCAGAAACAGAACTGTCATTGGGAGAAACTTCTGCTGTTAAGGGTATTCTTTTCTACCCCAGTCATCGTCTATTTTTTTAGCAGACATTGTTTTGACTTTATCTAGTGAACATTTAAGGGGTTACCGCTACCGCTGAAGATGACACCTCCTCAAGTATTATTGAAATAACTGGGGAATTGACCTGACCAGAGGATACAAAAGTTCTCAGGATCAGCGTTGGGGAAACTCTAGCGAGTGCATCCAGTGTGACGGGAAGGTCCTGTCATTTTGAAAATTTGCCTTCTACTACTTCTCGAATTGGTAATATCTCAACATGTCTTGATATTTTCATCTTTCTAGCGCCATTATTAACATTAGTTAGTTAAAATGATCGCAGGAGATACTGTACTAGTACAAACAAAAAAAATCTACCATTAGTGCTAGTACAGGGGAGCATTTTACTCAAGTCTTGACGGGTGGGGATCCTGTGGTGAAGTCTACTTTAGAGTTTGTCACCCAATAAGTCGTTATAATTCCAACTTTCAAAACTTTTATCGTAACCTTAGAAATAATGGAACTGATGGTCCAGCTTGCGCCTATACTTCTAGGAAGGATGAATGCACCACCTCTTCCTTATGAGAGCATCACCTCCACCATTATGGAAACTAGATCAGGAAGTGTTATGCCAGTGTCGACACCAGTCATGGATGTCATGAAAGAACTCACTCTCCAAATAGTGGGGTAATTCTTTGTGACAATGAAGTATTGCATCGAGCTAGTACTCTCTAGACGAAGTCCTTTCGAGTTTGTGCAATCCCTTCTTGAGAATCAGATTGAAAATATCAAATAGACTGGAGGTTCTAATTGTGCGATCATGTACCAAGCGCTAGTTGAGCAGCTGGGTATATATTCGAAGCATCTTAGAAACCTAGAGAGAGTTAGTCCGGTTGTTGATGCCTAACGGGTGTCAGAGGACCTCCGCATCAATTAGGAACGAGAGCGGAAGGAGATTGAAGAGCGGATAGTTGAGTGTACCTATTATATAATTCTAGGGTAAGCTATCAGAACTTAATCAATGATATCCATTAATCTAAAATCGTTTCCAAAACTGCGGAGAATGTCATTGCAAGTGCTCGCTTGGCGATTGCTAAGGCACAAGCCTTAATTCAAGATCACGAGCTGAAACTTGCCATTGAGAAGAGGAAAGTGGAGGAGCTTGAGACCACCAGGCAGGTGCAGAAGGAGCTCACTGACCATTCTTCTAAATTAGAAGCTCTCCGGGTACAACTGGCTTCAAAGACATTTTTATCAGATGATGAGCTGAGGGCCCAAGCTCTGGCTGAGGTCGAAAAGACACACCAAAGGGATATTCAGCGCCTTAAGAACCAAATAAAGTCTCTCGCTAAGCAACACTAACTTCTTGTCCTTTTTCTCTTTTGTAACACTCCATCTTATGAATAAGAGAGTGTTTGTATCACTTTTACAATTTTGACATGAATAATAAAAGTGATAATTTTTCCTTCATCTAGTCTTATTTTTTTGTGTTTGAAAATTAGACAAATGAAAGTGAATAAATTTGATTGCTAGAGGTGACGATTAATATAGAAACTCAATGTTTGGTAATTCCATTAAGGAATTTGAAAAGTTACTATTATAGGTGTAATTTTTAATTTGACAGGGATTAAATTCGTGATTTGAATGAATGTTTTTGGACTTGTGATTCTATTGATGAGAATAACAAGTGGAGTTTGATCTACTGGAGATTATGGAGATTTTGCCGTTAGTAGTGTAATGTTAACATGACAGGTTTGGATTTGCAATAAGAAGCAAATTGAATTGTCAGAGATGTGATATTAACTTGATAAGGATATGTGCGCTAGAGGTATGATATTAACTTAGCATCAAAGAGATCTCATTTTCATTGAGAAAACTGAAAAAATCACTGTCATAAGTTTAATGTTAACTTGACAGCGAGATGAATGTTAGAAGTACGATATTAACTTAGCATTTGACGTCTCGATTTCAGTAAGAAAGCTCGAGGAAAGATTATTGTCATAGGTATAGTATTTAACTTAACAATGAAAATGATGCTAGAGGTGTGATATTTAACTTAGCATCAAACTTCTCGTTTCATTGGGAAAATCGAGAGAATCATTGTCATAGGTATAATATTAACTTAACAGGGATTTATATTGTGACATAAGCAATTTTGGTCAGAGATGTGGTATTAACTTGCCGAGAGATTTTGCGATTTGAGCAATTTAGTGGACCCGTCATTCTATTAAGAGAATTGATAAGTTGAAATTTTATCCGCTGGGAAAATTGAGGGACGTTGTTGTTAGAGGTATAATGTTAACCTAACAGCGGGGTATGCCGAGATATAATGTTAACATGACAGATTTGCTCTGTGATTATCTCACTGGGAAACAATTACAGCCTTTTTGTGGTCTTACCATTCCATGGATGGGACTTAGTAAGGGATTTTGGAGGGGAAGGCGGGATCAGGTCCCTTAAGATTTTTAGCAAACGGGTTTGGTATGCCTTTACCAACTACCATTTGAATTGGTCTAGTCATGCTATTCCACTCAGCATGATGAGTTTCGAGGATTTTTGTTGGGCTTTAATGTCAATTGTTTCCTCTATCCTTTAGCTATCGGAGGCATTGGATGTAGTGTAGTGTGCCTCTTGCAAATAAGCTGGGGGCCATAGATGTAGAGATGAATTCTAAGGGGGTTTGTCTGAAGATTAGTCTCCACGTGGAGTCCTCTTTGATCCTCATTTGGTTGTCACAGTTTGATATGAATGTGAAAATAATGGAATGATTCTGTGAAGGATGTGTCATGAACCTATTTACCTCAAGGGAGTCATTCCCTTGGACCATATAGCAATGTTGTTCGGATTCATCCTCACTAGATTCCTTCTCCATAATGTTTGACGGTTGAAGCTTTGAAGAGGTCAACGTGTTCTACACTGCAAAAGCGGAATCACAATGAGAAATCATGCATAAATATTCTTTGCTTAGAGTGCTCCTAAGTGCCCCAAGGGCTTGTGCATTGGCCTCATATGCTTGCTATTACCAAGATAGGATTTCTTGGTAGCGGCAAGGAAAACATGCAAACCTAGAGTTTTGAGGTACATAGACATCCTAGCTTTCCAAACAGCAATGTTGGAAGTATCATACCAGTAGATCAGTACTGGTGCGTGCAGTGAAGACTAGATGACGATTCGGCTCCAAAACTGCGTCATTTCATGTGAGTGTTCGTTCTTATGCATTTCCTTATTTACCATTGTCGGTATATATTTACATGTTGCACTTATCATTTCATGTGACTTTCTATTATATTTTACCAGTTTGATTACTTTTACTACTTCATTAGGCATTTATGATTGTTCACTTTATTTACATAGTTAATAGGAACTTGTATCAGTATCATTTCATGTGTTAGTAGTTTGTTGCTGTTGGCTTAGGCCTAATTTGATGTACCTTAGACAGTGACTCATTTCGATCTACTGGTTAGTTGGTCCATATCATATTTGAGGACAGATGATATATTTCATGTAGAGTACTTCTTAGACTTGTTATTCTTTCATTTGGTAATAACTTAGGTGATGATTCATTCGGATATTGATGACGGACTTGTTATGATGTTACTTTACTAAGAAATTGGATTACTTGATGCTTGGATCAGTATATGGACTTAGTTGGAGTTTCAGTTGAATTAGGATTTATGTTATTTACATTGGATATTGTTAGTATTTAGATGTGACTGTTTTAGTTGGGTTGAGATTTGGATTGATCTTGAGTTAGAATTGATCTGGAATTTTACATTCTTTATAACGAAACCTGATCTGCATTAAGATGAGATTGACGTAGTTTGATTTATAGTTGTGAGTATTTGGGATTTAATTACTAATCATATCATTCGAGTATGGATGAACTTGTTAATGTTAATTATCAGATGTATAGAAATTCTAGACTCCTTGTTGTTTGAGGATGATTCCCTTACTTCGTTATGATTTTGGTATCTGGTGACTTGTTGATCTCGAGGATATACTATGTGCTTCATATTTAGTTATTGATTACTTCAATGGATAGAGATTATTTTATTATGATAGTGATCTATTCGATATCAGTGATCTTGTATTTCAGAGTTATCAGATAACAGCCATCACTTTATCAGTTGGTGAGATTATTTGTTGGTCATCATATGACACGTTCAGAGTTATAAAAGTTGGTAGGTATCTGTATCAGTTACCAGTTGTTAGCGACATCATTATGTTAGTGGCTATATCTCCAGTATCCTATTTCAGATGTCAGATATTAGTTGTCAGTTACTAAGTTGTCGGATATCAGTTGTCTGTTGTTAGTTGTCAGATTACTAGCTATTATTGACATCAGCAGTTGTTGGAGATATCAGTTACTATTACATAATAACTCATTGATTACTTGTTAATAAAAGACACCATAACTCAAGGAACAGGGGTAATTGCCTGATGATGCATGTCGTGTATTTTGGAAGGACTTATTATGGTACCGAGTTGTGGGTTCCAACCATGGAGAACTAAGATAGTACTGGCTACCTATTCAGTTGTCAGTTGTCAAGGTTATGCTCAGATTATAACACCACACTAGTTGTCTTTTCGTGTGTGGCTGTGGTCTTCAGATATTAGAGCCTTGCGGCTTGTCCTGGCTCAGTGCAAGGGGTGTTAGACCGTGGTACCAGGCATGCATGGTACTCTTTCAAAACACATGCACTACATTAGCAGGCAGTTACAATAACGATAACTTTGCTTGATATGTGAAAAAATGGATGTGGTATGGGACACAGCTAAGTACTACATTAGTTAGGTTAATAATAACCAACCAGACTAGTGACATATGTTAGACTACACATCTTGACATTAGTTGTTGTTTACAGTTGTAATAGTGCCTTATATCTTCATACATGTTGTTATTCAGTTATCCTTTAGTTCAGCTGTTTATCATGTTATTTATTTATCTTCCATCTGTAGTTTATCTTGTTATTATTCTGTGCACATTGTTTATATGCACGAGCTTTCCTCTTTACACACACACACTCATCAAGTCGCTTTCTGACAATCCTGGATTTGTACGTCTAGATATTGGACGCTTTGTTTTATGGTTCAGGTGTTCGCTGAGACAGTACGCTTCGCGAAGAGATGGAGCTTCTCTCTATTCGATTTCGGTATTCTTATCTTTCTTAACTTCATATTATTTCCTGATTCTCATTATATCAGATTCAGTTGTTATTCTAGTCATTATTAAATGATATCATGCGTGGATACTTATATGTGATATTGCAGTAATCATAATTTATTACAGTTGGGATTTATAGCTTGTTTCGGCTTACTTAAGGCTTAACGTGTATACGTGAGGTAATTTCCTTACGTATATGCGTCGCTGACTCGTGTCGCGTCTCTGCTCCAGCGTATTTTGGAAGCGGGGTGCGACAATAAACACTGCAACAACAATATAGGTTGCGTGGTTTAAGAAGTATTTTGAACTAATTTCATCCCTTCTTGTGGCAGAGAAGAATAATGAACTTTTAATCTAAAATCATTAGTCTCGTCCTACTGGTTCAGCAGCATTTCCTGAAGCAAATGCTGCATTTTCTTAAATTTATGGACGAGGATATAATCATGGTCGTGGTTGTGGCCGTGGTCATGGACGTTGTCGAAGTGGTTTTTACAATCTTTTACAAAACAACACGATCCACAAGATGCATCATGTAGAAAGACATGATAAAGGAATAGATGTTCATGAAAGTTCTCTTCGTAATCCTGAAGATTCTTTTTATAAATGTTGCTCCAAAGGGCACTGGTCTCGAGTGTGCCGAACACTAGAGCACCTTTGTAAGTTTTACAAGGCATCCTTGAAAGGAAAAGAGAAGGAAGTGAATTTCACTGAATATGATGACCCTATGGATGATTCAACTCATCTTGATGCTTCAGATTTTACTGATGATTTTGCTAATCTTTCAACCTATCGTGATTCAATGGATACTGGTGATAATTAGACATATGATTGTATTACCATGTTTTGTTATTTGTAATTGTCAAATTTATCTTTGAATGAAATATTTCACTTATAATAATATGTTTAAAATTTTATTCTCACTAAATAATTTATTTTGCATGAAACTTGATATGGATTATTCTAATGATGAATTCAAGACCAAAACTGGAGATATTTGCATACCGGATAGTGGTACAACACACACTATTCTCAAATGTAAAGGTACTCTCTGATTTAAAACCAACAAAGGCAATCATCAAAAACAATATCAGGTCCTGTAGACTTGATTGAAGGAACTGGTAAAACCAGCTTTAAATTGTCAAATAAAACAAATTTTTCATAAAAGACGCTTTGTTTTTACAAAATTCAAAAGAAATTTGTTGAGTTTTAATGATATATATTTTCATGAATATGATACTCAGTCTGCAACTAAAGAAAATATGAAGTATATGTATCTTACTACTTATGTATCAGGAAAGAAGTACATATTAGAAAACTATCAAAGCTTTCTTAGGATTGCATTACATATATATAAATGTGATAGAGTCGCGTATGGTAGTTAAAAAAGATTCAGAGACATTAACTCTGTGGCATGTTCGTTTAGGTTATCCTGGTTCAATGATGATATGAAGAATTATTGAGAATTCACATGGACATACATTAAAGGGCCAAAAGATCCTTCAAGCTAGTAAAATTTCATGTGAAGCTTGTTCTCTATAAAAATTAATCATGAGACCATCACCAGCTAAAAAAAAAACTGAATCACCTACATTTCTTGAACGTATCCAAGGTGATATACGTGGGCCTATACACCCACAGTGTAGGCCATTTCGATATTTATGGTATTAATAGATGCCTCTAGTAGATGGTCACACGTTTGTTTATTATCAACTTGAAATGTGGCATTTGCGAGATTTCTTTCTCAGATAATTAGATACGAGCACACTTTCCTGATTATACAATCAAGAAAGTTAGACTTGTCAATCCTGGTGAGTTTACGTCTTAGGCTTTTAATGATTATGCATGTCAATAGGATAGCTGTTGAACATCCTGTGCTCATGTACATACACAAAATGGTTTGGTTGAATCACTGATTAAGCGCCTCCAGCTTATGCTAGACCATTAATAATGAGAACAAAACTTCTTATTTCTATATGGGGTCATGCAATTTACATGCTGCAGTATTAATTCGCATCAGACCAAGTGCATATCATGAGTACTCCCTCTACAATTAGCATTTGGTCAAGAACTAAATATTTCTCATCTTAGAATTTTGGTTGTGCAGTATATGTATTGATTGCTCCACCACAACGTACAAAAATGGGTCATCAAAGAAGATTGGGAAAATATGTCGGCTACGAATCTCCTTCTATTATAAGATACCTTGAGCCTAAAATCGGTGATTTTTACGACTAGGTTTGCCGATTGCCATTTTAATGAGGCAATTTTCCCAGCATTAAGGGGAGAAAAGAAACAGCTGGAGAAGGAGATTACATAGAGTGAACCATCCTTATTGCATCTTGATCCTCGCACAAAACAATGTGAGATAGAAGTGCAAAAGATTATGCATTTATAAGAAATAGCCAATCAATTGTCAGATGCGTTCACTGATTCGAAAAGAGTGACTAAATCATATATACCAGCTGTAAATGCTCCTGCTCGGATTGAAATCCAAAAGGACAATCGAGAACGAAGTCACTAATGAGTCTAAGACACGCCTGAAGCGTGGTAAACCAATCGGTTCCAAAGATAAAATCTTCAAAAAAGAAAAAGAGCAGATAAGCATGATGACCCAAATGTGAAAGAATGTGTTCCAGAAGAAATACAAAATAAGACAAATTAAGAGATAAAAAATTCTGAAGGTATAGAAAATCATGAGATCTCTATTGATTATGTCAATACAGGAAGATTATGGAATCGAAATAAGATAGAAAATATGGATGAAATATTTTCCTATTCCGTAGAATGTGATATTGTTAACGGAAGTGAGGATACTGAACCAAGATGTGTCAAAATAGACATGATTGGATAAAGTGAAAAGACGCTATACAGGCTGAATTGAATTCACTTAATAAGCGTAAAGTTTTTGGACATATTATCCCCATGTCTGAAGCCGTGAGACCAGTAGGATACAAATGGTTTTTGTGCGAAAACATAATGAGAAAAATGAGATTGTGAGGTATAAAGCTCGACTTGTTTCTCAAAGTTTTCACAAAGATCTGGAATTGATTATGAAGAAACGTATTCTCCAGTAATGGATGCAATTAAGTTTAGATATTTAATCAGCCTACCAGTTTCTAAAATTTTAGAAATGCGTCTTATGGATATTGTTACAGCTTATTTATATGGGTCGCTTGATAGCGATATTTATATAAAAATCCCTGAAGGATTTAAGATGCCTGAAGCATTAAGTTCAAAACCCAAAGAATTATATTCGATCAAATTATAAAGATTGTATATGGGTTAAAAAAATCAGGGTGCATGTGGTGTAATCGCATAAGCGAGTATTTGTTAAAAGAAGGATATGTGAATAATTTTATATGCCCATGTGTTTTTTATAATGAAAAAAACATCCGGATCATTATCATTGCTGTATATGTTGATGATTTAAACGTCATTGGGATTAATAAAGAAGTCCTCGAAGCAATGATGAATTTAAAGAATGAATTTGAAATGAAAGACTTTGGGGAAACTAAATATTTATTGGTTTACAGATTGAGCACTTTCAAAGTGGAATACTCTTACATCAATCAAATATATTAAAAATGTCTTGAAACGCTTTAACATAGATAAAGCAAATCATTTAAGCACTCAAAAGATTGTTAGATCATTGAATGTGGAAAAGATCCATTTCGTCCTCGCGAAGATAATGAAGAGGTTCTTGGTCCTGAAGTGTCATACCCAAGTGCAATTGGAGCTCTTATTTATCTAGCTAATTGTACCCGACCAGATATAACATTTGCTACTAATTTATTAGTAAGATTTAGCTCAACTTCTACATGGAGACATTTGAATGGTATTAAGCATATATTTCGTTATCTTCGAGGAACAATTAATTTTGGTTTATTTTTATTCTAGAGGATCAAAACAAGAAATGATTGGTTATGCAGATGCAGGTTACCTGTTAGATCCACATAAAGTCAGGTCTCAAACAGGATATGTGTTCACATGTGGAGGTACAACGATCTTTTGGCATTCCCAAAAGCAGACACTTATTGTCACTTTTTCTAATCATGCCGAAGTCATAGCACTCCATGAAGCAAGCTGAGAATATGTATGGTTAAGGCCTATAACTCACACATCCAAGCAACTTGTGGATTACCAGTCAACAGAGATCCAACAGTACTGTTTAAAGACAATACTGCATACTTCGCTCAAATGAAGGAAGGATTCATCAAAAGCGACCGAACCAAGTATATACACCCAAAGTTCTTCTCATTCAGCCAAGAGCTTTAAAAGATAAGGAAATAATATTCAATATATCTGATCAATGATAATGTGACAGATCTCTTTATAAAGGCACTTCCCACTACAACTCTCAGAAAACTTATTTAGAATATTGGATGTGTCATATGCGAGATTATGAAGAAAAACTACTCATGTCAACTTGAGGGGGAGCTTACGTGGCTGCACTCTTTTTTCTTACAAGGGTTGTCCCACAGGGTTTTCATGATAAGGTTTTTAACGAGGCAGCATAGAACAAGGTATACAGAGATGGCGTACACTTTTCCTTTCGTTATGATTTTATCTCACTGGGTTTTCCTTGAAATTTTTAATGAGACACCATGTATGATGGACAGCTAAGGGAGAGTGTTAAGATAAGTCAAAAAGGATAGCTATCCACCAACTATATTAATCCTCTATCCTCCAACTACCAACTACCCTAATAAATGTGGTTATTAATGGTTATATAGTAACTCAAAATTTATCTATAATAGTCTTTTTCTGATTCAAATGTACACTTTACAAATTAATAAAAATTGTTACTTCTCATGTTGTAATTCTCAGAGTTTTACAGCGCTTTCTAGATTTTTCTAGGAAGCTTCTTTCCCAATTCTCGAAGCTCTGTCTGAACGGCGGTTCACAAAAAAACCAAGGGCTGCAAAAGGTGGTTTTGGAAAACCGTCGTCCTAGTTCTCCCCTATATGATAGCCTCACGTTTGTCTAATCAGTAGCTTTTATTAGGGGGCGATGCTATGGATGAGGCTGGATTGATTTTTTTTTTCATTTTTAATGTTTTTAAATTTTTTTCTAGTTATTATTTTTAATGTGTAAATATTTACTCATTTTTCAATACTCCCATTGAGATGATTTCCAGCGGCTTTCCCCTCTCCATTCTTCGCCTTCGCCATCAGAAGAGGACTGAAATGAGAGATTGTCTTTTGGAGTTACTTTCTTCCCACTCTCTGTATTTTTGTCTAGGTGTTAGTGACTGTTTGTAAGAAAAGTCAATTAAAGGCTGATCTTAACAGTATCAGTGAGGAGATTTCACAATTTTATTTATTTGTATAAAGAAAAAAAAATTAGAAAACAATCTTTGAGGCTCATGAACAATTATTAAAATGGTACTTTTCTTTTCTTTCGATTCGGCATCGCGAGAAGGGAAAAGGTCAGAAATCCGTGCGAACGAGTCTCACTTACATTAGGTTTCACGCAAATTGTGGCGCAAATGAGCCGGCTGTCTTTTCCTCTTTTCGCGTGGAG